>JAPYYD010006698.1:0-10916 GCA_028551405.1 Uromys caudimaculatus
GTTGGTTGCCGTTTTGTCCTATTGACAGTGTCCTTTGCCTTACAGAAGCTTTGCAATTTCATGAGGTCCCATTTGTCTATTCTTGATCTTAGAGCATAAGCCATTGGTGTTCTGTTCAGGAACTTTTCCCCTGTACCCAGGTGTTTGAGGCTTTTCCCCACTTTCTCTTCTATTAGCTTCAGTGTATCTGGTTTTATGTGGAGGTGCTTGATCCACTTGGACTTGAGCTTTGTACAGGGAGATGGGAATGGATCAATTTGCATTCTTCTACATGTAGACCGCCAGCTGAACCAGCACCATTTGTTGACAATGCTGTCTTTTTTCCACTGGGTGGTTTTAGCTCCTTTGTCAAGTGACCTTAGGTATGTGGGTTCATTTCTGGGTCTTCAATTCTATTCCATTGATCTACCTGCCTGTCACTGTACCAATACCATGCTGTTTTTATCACTACTGCTCTGTAGCTTGAGGTCAGGAATGCTGATTCCCCCAGAAGTTCTTTTGTTGTTGAGAATAGCTTTTGCTATCCTGGGTTTTTTGTTGTTCCAAATGAATTTGAGAATTGCTCTTTCTAAGTCTATGAAGAATTGAGTTGGAATTTTGATGGGTATTGCATTGAATTTGTAGATTGCTTTTGGCAAGATGGCCATTTTTACTATATTAATCCTGCCAATCCATGAGCAGGGGAGAGTTTTCTTTTAAAGTTTGTATCTATGTTCCTGAGACCACTTGAGAATATGGTGATTACTATCTCACAGGCTCCCTCTAGAGGACATGGTTAGTGATTGCCCTGGCTGTCCTCCGTGAAGAAAGATGCTCTGGGTAATGAATTTCTTGTTTGAAGACTTCTTACTTACAGTTTTAGGAAAGGCGAGATGTTCTGTTTCCCCTTGGTCCTGTGGCTTGCAATTGGAGGTATAAAAACTTATTAGCTTTTGGGTTTTCTCTTGCTAGCATCATTTTAAAATCCTCATGGGGGCTGACAAATCCTGTCTGTAGACCTTGCCAACTTCTGTTTTCTAACCAGGCTAATTAAACCAGTCCATTTTCAAATGCGACAGGAAATGCTCTTCAGCTTCTACAGAAAATATTCCTTATACACAAAATCCAGATTGGTTTTATATATTTTGCTCTCAGGGCTGGAGAGATGGCTCAGTGGCTAAAAACATTGTACGCTCTACCAGAGGGTTGGGCTACCTGTAACTCTAGTCCCAGAGGAGCTGGCACCTCTTCTGACTAGGCATGCACCAGGCATGCACAGACATACATGCAGATAAAGCTTTTATATACATAACATAAATAGACAAATGTTTTTACAACAACAAAACAAACATTTTTCTCAAGCTCTGTAATCTGGCAGCCCTTTCAAACCTAGCAACCATGAATTCTGCAGATGTCCAGCTTGCCTGCTCTGGGATTTTTTTTTCTTTTAAACCAATAAAATTGTCTTACAGTTTTAAAAAGAAAAAAGAAAAAAACCTCTATACCCTGAAAGCAGTTGATCCGGGAGTTTGGTGGCGATGGTTTGTTTTACCTTTCAAATTACACAATTAACAAATGGTTTTTAATGTATATTTTTATAGAAACACCTTGAGGGTTGGATCTAAACTTTCCAACCTTAAACTAATTTTTGGCTAGTTTAAGGAAAGGGCTTGGTATAAGATGAGGAGTGTTTTAAATCTTCCTAGATTTTTCTTCAATCTACTGTTGACATTCAGGCTACACTATCCACTATAAGTACAGAAACATTGTATAGTCCTTCTCTGTAAGCCACCATGATAATTCCAGAGTCTTTGATCGCTTTAACTCTTCAAACAATGGTACTCATTTAAAGAGTCAAGCTACTCTTGCTTCTCCTGCTGCTCCTGCTACTCAGTGGTAGCAGGTGCTCCTGCCTGACCATTTTCACTTAATATGCCCCTTTTTAAGGTCCCGGCTTCTTAGCAAAAGCACGAGAAGATAACTGAACAACAGTGGAGTCAGCATCCTAGTTAAAATGGGGGAGTAGGGGTCACTTTAGTCATGTGGGTCTTCGACTTTTCCTCTGCCTTCCACGGAAAGTTTAGGTAACCTATTTTAACCCATCAATCCTGCGTGTCTCTCCACACCAGTTACAAATGCAGCCCATCAGTTTTGTGGGGGCAGGGGGTCCTCGAAACCTCCTTTCTAGTTCATTCTGCAAGTAAATAATTTTATGTTAGTTTAACCTTTTCCCATGTGTTAGACATTTCGTCTTAACACCCAGTAAAGATAACTCATTCTTACACATAAAATTAGCTAGAGACCAAGAGAGACCCCAGATTCCTTGGATTGGAACAAGCCAGAAAGGTACCTACTTGAAGCTGATTGGACCTTACCAGTGACTGGATTCAGTCTAACCCTGACCTCAGTCCAGTATAAGGACTGTTCCTATGAACTTAAGATTGCAAAATACGAACTCCTATAACTCAAATTCTATAGAATTTCTCGTCACCCGGAGGCTCGATGGGCACAGTCAGCCTTGGTAGAGGCCTTGGAGCACCCTGTTTACCAATCTTATCTCAGACATGTTAAACACAATAGAATTTAATTGAGTTGTTGTTGGGGTAGGGCACAGATTAAGGAAGCTCTGCCCGCCACCCCGGCCAAGGAAGTGCCATCCAGAAAGAGCTTCATAGGTCAGCCTGCCCTGTTCTTACTTAACCATGTTTTACCAGTTTGCAGCTTTTGACTTTGGCCATTCTGAGTGGCCAAAGTCCTGCTTATGAGAACATACTCTTTGTAGATGGGAAGGGGTCACATGAGTGCAGGTGTGTGCACATGGATGCATGGTTATGTGTGTGTGTGTGTGTGTGTGTGTGTGTGTGTGTGTGTGTGCGCACATAGAGGCCAGAAGTCAACCTCACATGCCATCCCTAAAGAGTCTTCCAACTTGTTTACAGAGACCACGTCTTTCATTGGCCTAGAACTTGATAAGGACACTGTGTTGACTAGCCAACAAGCTCCACAGATCTGTCTATATTCACCTTCCAAGTACTGGGATTATAGGTGTGTGCTGCCTAGCAAGCTTTTTTTTTCTTTTCTTTTCTTTTTTTTTTTTTAAGTGAACACAGCCATGTAGCAACTGAGCTACTGGATTAGCTATCTCTCTATACCCTACAAGAACATTACCTAAGTTAAGAACATTACCTAAGTTAAGAACATTGCTTAAGTTAAGAACATTACTTACTTACGTTAGGAAACACAGGTTGGCTGTCTGGTTTGAGAAGTGAAAACTCACTATATTGCTCAGGTGGCATTGAAGCAGTAGAATCCTCCTGCCTCAACCTCCTCATAGGTGGAGGTTTATTTACATATTAAATTATTTTACAGTTTGCTAAAGAGGTAATGTAATTCAAATTTAGTTCAATAGCATCTTTTATAGTAATATGTTGTTACCATGCATGGTCTCACTGTTGTGGCCTCTCATCCCCTCTGTAAAGTCTATAAAGGAAAATACACCTTCAGAATGAGTTCCAGATAATTAGACTCTGTTTTTCACTTGGCAGAGTTAGGAGAGGAGAAAGGAAGCCATTTTTTGTATGAATCATAATTAAGACTATGATTTTATAGCAAGCAATTCCTTGGTTTCGTAGCCTTCTGATTCTGACAAAAGTATCGTAGTTCTTGGATAGAAATGGTTATATGATGCCCTATCTACTTTCTCAGTCATTGCAACAATTCTAGAAACATGGTAATAAATATTTCTTCCTTAAGCCATCAAGAGCGGGCTGCTCTATCTGCACCTGAAGGCCAGCCTATGCAATCAAGTACGACAGTCAGTCATTTCCAAAACTACCCTCCGGGATGATAATTCACCAAAAGGACTCATAGGACCCAAAAGGCTGTACTTAGAGTTACTGCTGGTGATAGAGACAGACAGAGTACACCTCCACCCCAGCCTTCAGGGTTACAAGTATTCTGTAATATACAATTATTCCCTTTGGTTGTACAATTTGATACTAAATTTATTTTTAATAACAGAAGCAAACTGGTGGCAGAGGGGTTTTTGTTGTTTTATTATTAGGTAAACAGAGGTTTGTAACTGCTTGTATTACGAATGTTAATTATGTTCCCCAAACTACTTACACAAGAGGATCTGCACAGAGCTTCTGGGAACCCACTCCCAGGTGGTTCTGATTGGTAAATAAAGACACCAGCAGCCAATAGTTGGGGAGGACAGACAGAGGTAGGATTTTAGGATTTCCCAAGCGTGGGACCAGACCAGGAGGAAGAAGGAGGAAGATCCACCATGCGATAGGAGAGTGTGGACTGAGGAGAGACACAGAGTTCCGCCATGGCGTAGAGAAGCAAGAAGAGCACACTGGGCTCTGGACAAAGAAAACGTGGCCCAGACAGCCAACTAATTGGAGTTAAGAGCCACCAAAATGGAACATAGGAATTAGTAAGTAGTAATTCGGAATTATCGGCAGGAGGTAGATTCTAGTGGCATGGGAGCCAGGCAGTCACTCAGCTATTGTGCTGCTTATAAAGGCTGTGTGTGTGTGTGTGTGTGTGTGTGTGTGTGTGTGTGTGTGTGTGTGTGTGTGTGTGTTTCATTTGCGAACCTAGGCCATTGAGTCAGGAAGCACACTCTATGCCTGGATTTATTAAATAAATATTAATTGATTCAATAGAAGTTCCTAAAAGCAATGGTAAAAGCAGAAATAATAAAATAAAATCTAGGGGTAGCAATGGGAAAACCATCATGAAATAGAAAATCAAACTGGACATCATATCCTAGTCAGTGTAGATCTGAACAAAACTTAAAAATCACAGGTTAACTTCCTGAGCTGGCTCATGTGGCTTCAGAGTGGAAGGTGTTACCTTTTCAGTCAGAGTCCACAATGAACTTGAGTATCTGGAGGTGTCTTATTGGGCGGCTAATATCAACCTAATGAATTGTGTTATTCAATGTGGAAATTTCGTGCTGGTGTAAAAGGGAGTCATTAGTTCTGCTAATTAATCTCCTTCTATGGTTTTCAGTAAAAGTCACTTTACTCTGATAAGCTCACAAAATATCAAGAAGCTAGATTAAGGTAGCCACTCAAACATCTGCTCAGTCCTGAGCTCAATACACCTCAATGGATGTCTATACAGTTAGGTTAGCCATTCTGAAGCCATGGGGTCTCGCTTCCAGTTTTACACTTTCACTGCTGATTGTACGTTTTAATGAACTTATCCACCCCAAGGTGGGGGGGCGGGTGCAGCGGGAGGGGGCATGGCAGAATTGAAACCAGATAAAAATACCTTTATAACTCCTGTGTCCTTCGACCTGAATTCTATCCTTCCCCATCAATTTATATTGCTCTTTCTTGGTCTCATTTTTGAAAGGTATACTGTGCCCACACTTACAGATCCTTACATATACACATTTATATACATATGGGCTAGAATGTGCATATGAAGAACGTGTGAGTTTTTCTTTCTGAGACATTCTAGATCCACACATTTTCCTACAAATCTCATTCTTAGAGTTGAATAAAAATCCATTTTGTATGTGTGTATGCAAGTTTTTATCATCCATTAATTTATTGAAGGACTTCTAGGTTGGTTCTATTTCCTTGCTTTGGTGAAAAGAACAGAAGTAAACTTGGATGTCCTCTGGGTGTATGCTCGGGAAGGGGATAACCGATGCATCTGATGGGTCCATTTTTAATTCTTTCAGGAACCCCATCCGAGTTCACAATGGTTGTTGTTAGCTTGAATTCCCACTACCAGTGGATAAATGTTTCTATTTCCCTACATCCTCTCTAACATCTTTTATTACAGTTGTTAATGACACCATTTTGACTAAGCTGAGATGATAAAACTACTCAAAATAGTTTTACTTTGCATTGTCACAGTTCCTAGAGATGCTGAACTCTTTTTAAAATGGTTATTTCTGTTTCTTCTTTCGAAACATTTCTGTTCAATTCATCACTCCATTTCTTGACTGGTGGTTTCATTTCTTTATTTAATGTCTACAGCTCTTTGTAATTCAGGATATTAGCCCCTTGTGTGAAGCATAGCTGGAAAACATTTCTCCCGTTCTGTGGGATAAAATTTTTTTTCACTTTAGGTACTTCCTTCTCTCATGGAAGAAAATCATTAAATGTTTGTACAGCATGGTTTACCTTCCAGTACTAATTAGATCTTTGTGGTTAATAAATATTGTCTTTTTTAAAGACTCGATTTAAACTTTTGAGCATAACTAAAGTCTTAATGAAAGTTAAATATTGACAAAACACTTGATTTTTAACTATTGATGTTAGTTCCTCATGGCCAAAAATAATAGCTTTCACTCTGAAACAGTGACTAAGCATCCTCTCACTTACTCTGGGATGAGGATACCAATCCAACCACAAAACCTTTGGCCCACACATTTTCCTACCTATATGAGATGCAGGGACAAAGAGGGAGCAGAAAATGAGGGAATGGGCAACCCAGGAGTAGCCAACTTGAGTCCCATGCCATGAGAGAACCCACCCTTGGCACTGTTAATATTATTCTGCTATACTTGCAGACAAGAGGCTAGCATAACAGTCATCTGAGTAGCTTCACTTAACAGAAGGTGAAAATAGATGTTAAGACCCAAGGCCAAACATTGGGCAGAGCTTGGGGAATCCTGTGGAAGAGGGGGAGGAAGTATTGAAGGAACCAGAAAGGTTAAGAACACTGCAAGAAACCCTACAGAATTAACTAACCTGGGCACATAGGGCCTCACAGAGACCAACCAGAGAACATGATGAGATGGACCTAATCCCCCTAAACATATTTAACAGATATACAGCTTGTTCCTCGTGTGGGAACTGTAACAGCAGGAACAGGGGCTGTCTCTGACTCTGTTGCCTGCCTTTGGATCCTTTTCCCCTAACTGGGTTGCCTTGTCTATCTTCAAGAGAAGACATGGTGCCCAATCCTACTACAGCTTGATAGGCCAAGGCAGGTTGACATCCATGGGAGGCCTCCAGTTCTCTGAGGTGAAAAGGAGGGGGCATAGGAGGAAGGGAGAGGGAGGGACTGGAAGGGGAGGAGGGAGGAAAAGCGCTGATCAGGAGGTACAATTAATTAATTAATTAAAAAGAGATAACAAAAAAATTCAAACTTACTCTAAACCTAAGCTTTGGGGTTTAAAATCAGCGTCATTTTTTTCATTGCTTCAACAAGGGCTCACTGTGTGTTCACTATTGTCACCACTCAACATGTGGACACGTTCTGGAGTTAATGGAGTTACATTTGGCGAAGGGTGACAAAGAAGGACAGACAAGAAGCAATTTTACATCATAAGCGGTGGGAAAAAAGCAACAAAGCAATGATAGAGCAGCATGCCGTTCTTGATGAGAGGGCTCAGAGAAGGTCCCAGAACAAGTGGCACGTGGGAAAAGATGAGAATGTGGCCCAGAAGCAGGACATACAAGTATGTGTGCAAAGAGCACATTGCAGAGGGAACTCCCAGTGTGAAGCCTTGAGAAGCACCATGTGGGGCCTGTTTGGGGCACAGTGAAGATTCCAGTGTAGCTAGAGTGTCAACAAAGGCATATGCATCTCTTGTGGTTCTGTAGCAGAGTACCACAAACCGAGTGCTTTGAGCAAAATACATTTCTAGTCTTATAAGTCTAGAAACTACAAGGTCAAGGGCAAGAGTGTCATCAGGTCATGGTCTCTCTGAAAAGAACAGAGAGGGGTATTTCAAATCTCTCTTCTGACTTCTGACTGTCCTGTCTTGTGGTGTATAACACCAGTCTTTAGAGGGAATTCCACTCAAGAACATGTCTGTATCCTCTCTAAGGACACCAATCATACTGCATTCAGGATGTACCATGTACCTTGGACTGATACTTTGAGTATGAAGTGTCTCCCATGGGCTCTGATGTGAGCAGTAGACCCTCAGCTGGTGGTGGTGTTTGGAGATGGAGGGAGATTGTGAAGATGGCACATAAAAGGAAGTCATTCAGGGGTGATGTTGCTAATGTTGCAATAGTCCCCAGGCCATTCCTCTCTGTGTGCTCCAGTGCCTCCCTCTGCTATGGTGTGAATATCCTCTTCCACATATCCCCACCACCGTGATGCTCCAGCTCTCTCCCAGGCTCAGAATCACCAGAACTGAGGACCATGGGCTGAAACCAATGAACTACGAGCAAATTTCCCTCCCCCACCAAAATAAAACCCTTCCTTCCTTAGGCTTTCAGCTCAAGTATTTGATCATGGGGATGAAAAGCTGACCAACACACTAATTATAACCACATTCTTTCTAGCTTCAGATCTAGACTGACAGGAAGGACTGGGAGAATATCAGCAGCAAATGGTAGGAGGGTGTAAAGGAAACAGAATGATCGCCAGTGTCAGGTGCTGAAAACTGAGAATTGACCCCTATGGATCACGCGGGAAGGAGTTTATGGTGCCTGCATAACACCAATATGTAGGTAGAGGGGAACTGAAAAGCTGACTACAGGGGCTGGAGAGATGGATCAACATTTAATAGCACTGGCTATTCTTTCAGTGTTCAATCCTCGTCAACTATAAAGCAATCTGATGCTCTCTTCTGGCATGCAAGTAGACATGCTGACAGAGCACTCATACTTAAAATAAATAAATAAATTTTAACTCATTTATGCATTCGTTTTACAACCCAATATCAGCCCTTCCTCTCCTCCCAGAACTCCCTCATCAAAGTCCTTCTCCATTCCACCTTTCCCTTTACTTTTGAGAAGGAGAAACTCCTCTCTGGATGTTACCCCCGACTAACACCCCCTTGAGACCTTCTTTTTAATGGCTGAGTAGTACTCCATTGGGTAAATGAACCACATTTTCTTTAACCATTCTTCAGTTGAGGGACATCTAAGTCATTTCTAGTTCCTGACTATTATGAATAAAACTGCCATGAGCATATTTGAGCAAGTGTTCTTGAGGGATGGTGGAACATCTTTTGGGTTTATGCCCAGGAGTAGTATAGTAGGGTCTTAAGGTAGAACTATTCCCAATCTTCTAAGGAACTGCCAAGTTGATTTCCAGAGTGTCTGTACAAGTTTGCACTCCCACCAGCAGTGGAGAAGTGTTTCCCTTTGCTCTACAACCTCACCAGCATGATCTGTCCTTTGGGGGTTTTGATCTTAGCCATTCTTATAGGTGTAAGGTGGGATCTCAGAATCATTTTTGATTTGCATTTCCTTGTGACTAAGGACACGGAACATTCAAGATTCCTCTCCTGAGAATTATCAGTTTAGTTCTGTATCCCATTTTTTAATTGGGTTCTTTGGATTGTTTGTGTGTAACATATTGAGTTCTTCATATATTTTGGATATATTAGCCCTCTGTCATATGGAGGGTTAGTGAAGTTTTTTTTCCTAATCCATAGACTGTCATTTTGTCCTAATGACAGTGTTCTTTGCCTTGCAGAAGATTTTCAGTTTCATGAGGTCCAATTTATTAGTCCTTGACCTGAGTGCCTGAGCCATTGGTGTTTTGTTCAGGAAGCTATCTCTTGTACTAACAAGTTCAAGGCTATTATGCACTTTCTGTTCTGTTAGATTAAGTGTGTCTGGTTTTATGTTGAAATCTTTGATCAATTTGGATTTGAGTTTTGTGCAGAGTGATAAACATGGATCTATTTGCATGCCTCTACATGCAGACATCCCATTAGACTAGGACTTGTTGAAGATGCTCTCCCTTGTCCATTGTACAGTTTTGGCTTCATTGTCAAAAATAAAGTGTGTGTAGGTGTGTGGGTTTATTTCAGGGTTTTCGATTCCATTGATCCAATTGTGTTTCTATACCAATACCATGCAGTTTTTATTACTATTGCTCTGTAGTAGAGCTTGAAGTCAGGGATAGTGATACCTCTTGAGGATCGTTTTAGCTATCCTGGGTTTTTTGTTTATTCATACAAAGATGAGAATTTTTCTTTCTAGACACGTAAAGAATTATATTGGATAGCCAACCAGCTCTGGAGAAAGATACCCTCCCAGGAGCTTGGAAAAGCCGTGAAAGGGGTTAAGGGGAGCAACACCTCTCACCCAGACCCGCCCAGATTCGCCGGGATCCAGGGCCTGAGAACCCGGGATCAGGAAACCTCTGAACCTTCTGGTTTCCACCTGTGGGTGGAGACCTCCACCTGGGCCACCAAAGGCCTGTGCCTGGGGACCTCAGCCTGGGCCACAAGGCCCCAGGAGAGAGCGGGTATCGCAGGAGTGCTGACACACCTTTGAGCACAGGCAAAACCACCACTTCTGTTCAAACTCACTGGATCAAGAGGGACCCTTGCAGAGCCTTCAGGGCATAGGAACCAAGGGACAGCTGGGGACAAGATCCTTCTGATTTCATTCTGCACCCCAGAGTGGACCCTGTGTGACAGCTCTCCAAACCCAAACACCTCTCAGAGAGAGCTGGTCTTCAAGGAGTACTGACACAGAGGCCTGCAGGAGGAGCAAGCCACAACCAGACAAAGTAAGATCAGCTAACATCAGAGTCAACAAGATGGCAAAAGGCAAGGGTAAGAACATAAAGAACAGAAACCAAAAGTACTTGGCACCATCAGAACCCAGCTCTCCCATCACAGCAAGCCCTGGATACCCCAACACACAAGAAAAGCAAGACTCAGATTTTATTTTATTTTATTTTTCCTCCTTTTTTATTTTTGATACTTTCTGTACATTTCCAATGTTTCTCCTTTTCTGAGTCTCCTCTTTGGATACCCCCCATCCCCTCCCCAACCCACCTCTAGGAGGGAATTCCACCTACCCCCCCCCCCGTCCACCCATCCCCATGTTCCCGCCTTGACCTTCCCCTTTACTGGGACCTCTAACATCCTCAGGCCCAAGGGCCTTTCCTCTCTCCCTGATAGCCATCGAGGTCATCCTCTGCCACATATGTGGTCCAAACCATAAGTCCATCAATGTGTATTCTTTGGTTGGTGGTCCAAA
>JAPYYD010006699.1:0-10913 GCA_028551405.1 Uromys caudimaculatus
TTTGACATAGAAATTAACTTAAGGTAAGTGTGTTGTATTGACACACTGTTTTTAAATATTCATTTGTCTCGGGTTAAGTGTGGATTTTTACATCATTGTCTGTACTTCCCGTCCCGTGGCTCCGTGTACTCCCTTCTAAGACCCTCTTTAATTTCGTTTACATCATTGTCTGTACTTCCCGTCCCGTGGCTCCGTGTACCCCCTTCTAAGACCCTCTTTAATTTCGTTTACATCATTGTCTGTACTTCCCGTCCCGTGGCTCCGTGTACCCCCTTCTAAGACCCTCTTTAATTTCGTTTACATCTTCACTTCTTTTGTCCTCTTAAGTCGGAAGTTAAGAGAGAGATTTGGTCTCAGAGTTTTATGTTTCATATGACAGTTATAATTTGCCCACCTTTCCCTGTGCTCCTCAGAGTCTGAGCACATATAATGCCATCTCCACAGTAGAAGGGTTTTTGGTAGCAGCTTTGCAAAACAATGCACCGAATTAAAAAATTTCAATCATGAGTGTGTTAGAGCAGTAATGTCTTTGAAATTTGTCACTTTGGATTTTCAATTCAGGTTCTTGGTGATAGTCATTGCTTGTTTTGGCTGCTTATGATTTGGGTGCAGTAAGGTAAGAATTAGAAATATATCCGTTTTCACTTTTGTGTTGTATCCGTAACATTTTGCAAAGATTGAAGCAAATATCTGCATCTTTTGATATGAGATATTTTAAACCAATTTAACCTACTCAATCTTTAAATTTCCATTATTCATTTACATGATTTTATGGATGTATTCATACAGACATATTTATGAGATTATGTTCACTCAGGGGTCTTCCTTAGACATTCTTAAATCTGCAGGGATAATATATCTGGACAGTTTGTTTCAGATTCCTTGGTGCATTTAGAGATAAATAAACATATGTAATTATTTTAAATGAAAGAATCAGCATTCTGTAACATTCAATATTAGAAAGAGAAAAAGAAACCATGTACCCAACTGTAAACTCAACATGGGGAATTAAAAATACAAAATGAAGCCAGGTAGTGGTGGTGCACGCCTTTAATCCCAGCACTTGGGAGGCAGAGGCAGGTGGATTTCTGAGTTTGAGGCCAGCCTGGTCTACAAAGTGAGTTCCAGGACAGCCAGGGTTATACAGAGAAACTCTGTCTCGAAAAACCAAAAAAGAAAAAAAAAAAAAAAAAAAAAACACAAAATGAATGTCTAGCTCATGATCATTTGACAGAAATTGCGGAAAGGTTAACATGCATTCTGGTGAATGTGACATTGGATCACTTAGTTAACACCTTAGTATGGTCATGAGTCATCAGGTCAAGTCATTGGAGAGGGCAAATAATTTAGAAATCAAATATGATTAGGTAATGGGGACATCTTTTCATATTTTGTGAGAGACTGAAATAGAAAACATGATCAAAGTAATCCAAATTTCATCCCTAGGTGAAATATTTCATGTTGATATCTGCATGTTCCAGGGATGAATTTTTATTTTAATTTTGCAAGAAATAAGGCTGCACTTGATTCTGCTTTTCCTCTGCAGTCTGGTATCACCCGCACTGTACAATATGCCTTGTGTCTCTACAGACAGTATATCAGTAGCAAACTCCCTGCACTGAACCCTCCTGCAGCAAAACAGATTTAACTACTCAATTCATCAAATGTGAACAGGAGAAGAATGACTTGTCATGTAATTTAACAGGTCATGAATTAAGGAATTACAATTCTGAGATGATTTTTGTTATTTTTTTCATGTATGATAAACATATTTTTCCTTATTTAACACATTTAAAAATATCTAGTTTTGTACAAAATAGGGTATACGCACAGACATACATTATCTAATATATGCTAATCTTCAATCCTACTACTTATTAAATCTTTTATAACACAGCAATAGTGCATATTCATTTGAAATACTATCCTGAGAGCCTTTTTAATTAAGTTTTTATTCATTTGTAAAATTAATTATTTTATTTATTTACATTCCAACTCTTGCCCTCCTCCTGGTTTCCACTTCTCAGTGTTCTTCACACCATCACCCATCCCTTTAGCCTATGACAGGGTGCTACCCCATTCTCCCTGGCATTCACCTTTCCTAGGACATCGAGTCTCTTCATGATTAGGTAAATCCTCTCCCACTGATAAGGCATTCCTCTGCTACATATATGTGGGTGGCCTTGGAACAGCCCATGTATGCACTTTGGTTTTTGGCTTAGTCTCCGGGCTCCCAGGCTTCAGGGTAGTTCACAGTGTTTGTCTTCCTGTGGGGTTGCTATCTCCTTCAGTTCCTTCAATTCTTCCCCTAACTCTCCCATTGGAGTCCATGACCTCAGTCAAATGGTCAGCTATAAGTATCTGCATCTGTCTCAGTCAGCTGGTTGTAGAGCCTCTAAGGGACAGTCATGCCAGGCTAATGTCTGCAAGCTCAACAAAGTAATAGTAGTGGTATCAGGTTTGCTTCTCACAGAGGGCCTTTCCTTCAGTCTCTATCGCATTTTTGTCCCCCCATTTCTTTTAGGCAGGAACAACTTTCTGTAAAAAAATTTGAAGGTGATTTGGTGACCCACTCCCTCTCCTGGGGGTGTTATCAATGTACTAGAGCTGGTCTCTGCAGGTTCCATTTCTACACTGTTGAGTGTTTTGGCTAACGTCACCAACAGTGAGTCCTGGGCACCTCTCACATCCCAGGTCTCTGGGATTTTCTAGAGGTTTTCCCCACTCTCCATCATTCACTCTCAGAAGCTGTATATGTCCAATCATTCTCCTGGCTCTCTGGGCTTTTCTGTCCCCCTCCATAATTAACCCTCCCTCCCTTTTTCCCTTCCCACTCTCCTCTCCCACCCAGGTTCTTCCCTCCTTCCCTCTGCTTCCCTTGATTATTTTGTTCTCATTCTAAATAGGATTGAAGCATCCTTACTTGGGCCTTCCTTCTTGTGAAATTTCTTATGGTCTGTGGGCTGTCTCATTTGTATTCCATAAATTTGGCTAGTATTCAGTTATCAGTGAGTACACTGCCATGCATGCCCTATTTTGGACTA
The DNA here is from genome assembly GCA_028551405.1 of Uromys caudimaculatus. NCBI lineage: Eukaryota > Metazoa > Chordata > Mammalia > Rodentia > Muridae > Uromys > Uromys caudimaculatus. The sequence goes on from JAPYYD010006699.1 coordinate 3,045, forward strand.
GGTTACTTCACTCAGGGTGATATTTCCTAGTTCCATCCATTTGCCTGCAGAATTCATGATGTCCTTGTTTTTACTAGCTGAATATTATTCAAGTGAATAAGTGAATGACAAATTCTGTATCCGTTCTTCGGTTGAGGAACATCTGGTTTGCTTCTTTTTTTCTGGCTATTATGAATAAAACTGCTATGAACATACTTGAGCATGTGTCTTTGTGAGACAGTGGAATATCTTTTGGCTATATGCCCAGGAGAAGTACAGCTGGGTCTTTGGTTAGAACTACTTCCAATTTTCTGAGGAATAGACAGATTGATTTTGAGAGTGATTGTACAAATTTGCAATCCCACAGACAATGGAGGAGTATTCTGCTTGCTCTACATCTTTGCTAGCATGTGCTGTCACTTGAGTTTTGATTTTAGATATTGTGATTTGTGTAAGGTAGATTCTCCAAATTGTTTTGATTTGCATTTCCCTGATGACCAATAATATTAAGCATTTCTTTAAGTGCTTCTTGGCCATTAAACATTACTCTGTTGGCAATCCTCTGTTTAGCTCTGTACCCCAATTTTTAATTTGGGTTATTTGGTGTTTTGGACTCTAACTTCTAGAGTTCTTTACATATTTTGGATATTGTCCCTGTATGGGATGTAGGGTTAGTGAAGACCTTTCCCCCTTCTGTAGGTTTGCATTTTAACAGTGTCTTTTGGCTTACAGAAGCTTTTCAGTTTCAAGAGGTCCCATTTATTAATTATTGATCTTTGATCCAGAGACATAAGTATTCTGTTCAGGAAATTTTCCCTGTGTCTATGTGTTTGAGGTTATTTTCCATTTACTCTTCTATTAGATTCAGTTTATCTGATTTTATATTGAGGTCCTTCATACCCTTGGACATGACCTTTGTGAATGGTGATAAATATGGAACAATATGAGTTCTTCTACATGCAGACTGCTATGTAGACCATTACAATTTGTTGAAGATGCATTCTTTTTCACTGTATGGTAGTGGCTTGTTTGTCTAACATCAAGTGTCTCTAGGTGTATGGGTTTACTTCTGGGTCTCCAATTCTATTTCAGTGATAGACATCTCTGTCTCTGTACCAGTGCCATGTGGCTTTTATCACTATTACTCAGTAGTACAGCTTGAGGTCAAAGATGGTGATTCCAGCAGAAGTTCCTTTACTGCTGATAATTGTTTTGGCTATCTCGGGTTTTTCATTTTTTCTTTTCTTTTTTTATATGAAGTTGACAATTGCTCTGTCCATGTTTGTGAAGAATTGTTTTGGAATTTAATGGGGATTGTACTGAATCTGTAGATTTCTTTGGTAAGATGGCCATTTTCACTATGTTAATCCTACCAATCCATGAGCAGGGAGATCTTTCCATCTTCTGATGTCTTCTTTGAATTCCTTCTTTAGGAATTTGAAGCTCGTGTAATACATATCTTTCATTTGTTTGGTTAGAGTTACATCAAGATATTTTATATAATTTGTGGCTATTGTCAAGGGTTTGTTTCACTAATTTCTTTCTCAGCCTGTTTATCATTTGTATGAAGTAACACTACTGATTTATTTGAGTTAATTTTATATCCAGCCACAATGTCGAAGTTGTTGACCAGCTGTAGGAATTCTCTCATAAATTTTTGTTGGTTGCTTATATATATTATCATATCATCCCAAAATAGTAATATCTTGAACTCTTCCTTTCCAATGTGTCTCCCCTTCATCTTGTTTTGTTGTCAACCTATAGCGAGTCATTAAAGTACTAAGTTTAATATGTAGGGAGAGAGTGAGGAGCCTTTCGATCCTTTATTTTAGTGAGATTGCTTCAAGTTTCTCTTTATTAGTTTGATGTTTACTGTTGATTTGCTATATGTTGCTTTTATTGTGCTTATGTATGTGCTATGAATTCCTGATCTCTCCAAGATTTTTTGCCATAAAGGGGTGTTGGACTTGATCAGTCTTTCTAACATCTAATGAAATTATAATGTGAGTTCTTTTTCTTTGAGTTCGTATACATAGTGGATTACATTGTATACTATATTTTGTATTTGAATATTGAACCATTCCTGCATTGCTAGAATGACGATAACTCGATGGTGTCTGTGATGTGTTCTTGTATTTGGTTTGTGAGAAGTTTACTGAGTATTTTTGCATCAATATTCTCAAGCAAAATTGGTCTGAAATTCTCTTTCTTTGCTGGGTCTTTCTGTGATTTTTGTATCAGAGAAATTTGGCTTCATATAATGAATTAGGTAGTACTCCTTCTGTTTCTTTTTTGTGGAAGAGTTTGAGGAGTATTGGTATTAGCTTTTTTTTCAAGGTCTGGTAGAACTCTGCACTACAGCCGTTTGGCCGTGGACTTGTTTGGGTTGGGAGGTTTTTAATGACTGCTTCTATTTTCATAGGATTATGGGATGATTTATGTAGTTTATCTGATCTTGATTTAACTTTGGTACATTTTATTTGTCTAGAATATCATCCATTTCATGTAAAATTTTTAGTTTTGTCAAGTATAGCCTTTGATAGAAAGGTTTGATGATTTTTTGAATTCCCTCAGTTTCTATTTATTTTGTCTTCTTTTTATTTCTGATTTTGTTAAATTGGATATTGTCTCTTTTCCTTTTAATTAGTCAGTTTAATTAGTTTGGCTAAGGGTTTATCTATCTTGTTGATTTTCTCAAAGAATGAGCTCTTTTTTGTTTTTTTGAGACAGGGTTTCTCTGTGTAGCCCTGGCTGTCCTGGAACTCACTCTGTAGACCAGGCTGGCCTCGAACTCAGAAATCCACCTGCCTCTGCCTCCCAAGTGCTGGGATTAAAGGCGTGCGCCACCACTGCCCGGTGTAGAACGAGCTCTTGGTTTCATTGATTCTTTATTTTGTTTTTTTATGTTTCTAATCGGTTGATTTCAGGCCCTGTTTGACAACTTCCTTGATCTACTTCTCTTCAGTGTGTTTGCTTCCTTTTATTCTAGAGCTTTCAGGTGTGCTGTTGAGTTGCTAGTAAAGGATCTCTTCAATTACTTCATGAAGGCACTTAGTGCTATGATTTTTCCTCTTACCACTGTTTTCATAATTTTAGGCATGCTGTGCATTCATTTTCATTGAATTCCATAAAGTCTGATTTCTTTCTTTATTTCTTCCTTGATCAAGTTATCATTGAGTAGAAAGTTGTTAAGTTTCCACAAGTATGTGGGTTTTCTGTTGTTTTTTCTTTTATTGAAGTCCTTCTTTAGTCCATGGTGATGTGACAGAATGCGTGAGATTATTGCAATCTTCTTGTATGTGTTGTGCCTTGGTGTGTACCCACAATTATGGTGAATTGAGGAGAAGGTTTCAAAAAGTTCTGAGAAGAAGGTATGTTCTTTGTCTGTTTTGTTTTGAGATGACTAATTGCTTGTTTTTTCTTAGGTGTAGTTCCTTGTATTGGAGTTTTCCATCTTGCATCCTCTGTAGTGCTTGCATCCTCTGTAGTGCTTGATTAATAGAAAGATATTCTTCAAATTTGGTTTTGTAATGAAATATATTAGTTTTTCCATCTATGATGATTGAGAGTTTTGCTAGGTATATTAGTTTTGGCTGGCATCTGTGGTCTCATTGTGTCTCCATGATATATGTCCAGGATATTTTGGCTTTTCCAGTCTGTGTTGAGAAGTATTACCTAATTCTGATAGGTCTGTCTTTATATCTTACTTGAGCTTTTTTCCTTACAGCTTTTAATATTCTTTCTTTGTTATATACTTTTGTGTTTTGATTTTTATTTGGTGGGAGGATTTTTTTTTTTCTGATTCAATCTATTTAGTGTTCTGTAGATTTCCTGTATATTTATAGCCACGTCTTTCTTTAGGTTAGGGACTATTTTTCTATTAATTTGTTTATGATGTTTTCAGGACATTTGAACTGGGAATCCTTACCTACTTCTATCCCTATTATTTTTAGGTTTGGTCTTTTTATTGTGTCCCGAATTTCCTGGATATTTTGGGTTAGGAACTATTTAGACTTTACATTTTCTTTGATTAATATCTTCTACGATATTGTCTACAACCGAGATTCTCTCTTCCATGTCTTGTTTTCTGTTGGTGTTGCTTGCATTTGTAGTTCCTGACCTCTTTCCTAGGATTTCGATTTCTAGTTGTAGTGGCTGGTTTTGTGTCAACTTGATACAAGCTGGAGTTATCACAGAGAAAGGAGTTTCAGTTGAGAAAATGCCTTCATGAGATCCAGCTGTAAGGCATTTTCTCAATTAGTGATCAAGAGGGGAGGGCCCCTTGTGGGTGGTACCATCTGTGGGCTGGTAGTCTTGGGCTCTATAAGAAAGCCAGCTGAGCAACCCAGGAGAAGCAAGCCAGTAAGAAACATCCCTCCATGGCCTCTGCATCAGCTCCTGCTTCCTGACCTGCTTGAGTTCCAGTCCTGACTTCCTTCAGTGATGAACAGCAGTGTGGAAGTATAAGCTGAATAAACCCTTTCCTCCCCAACTTGCTTCTTGGTCATGATGTTTGTGCAGGAATAGAAACTCTGACTAAGATCCCAGTGTTGCCTCCATTTGTGATTTCTTCATTGTTTCTCATTTCAATGTTTAGCTCTTGCACCATTTTGTGAGATTCCCTCACCTGTTTGATTGTATTTTCCTGTTTTTCTTTAATGGATTTATTTGTTTCATCTTTAAGGACTTCTACCTGTTTGCCTGTGTTTTCCTGTAAGGGAGTTATTTATATCTCATTTAAAGGCCTGTATCATCTTCATGAGATAGCATATTAGGTCAGAATCTTGTTTTGCAGGTATATTAGAGTAACCCGGGCTTGCTGTGGTAGGAGAGCTGGGTTCTGAAGGTGCCAAATTAAATTGGCATATGTTGCTTATGTTTTGTGCTTGCCTTTGACCATCTGATTATCTCCAGTGTTAACTGGCCTGGGTGTCTTCTCAGATTGGAGCAGGCCTTCTTGGAGGAAGGTAGAGCTGTGTGTTCTGGGTTAGAGCAGGCCTCCCAGTAGGCACACAGTTCTGTCTCAGTTTAGGACAGGCCTCCTGTGCTGCTGGTTAGAGCAGGCCACTATGTTACTATTTAGAGTAGTCTTCTTGTGTCCATGGCTAAGGCAGACACCCTGGGATGCAGACAGTTCTGTGGAGACTGGAGGGATGTTTGCTGCTCTGCCATGGGTCTAGGTGGAAATGTAGATTGGAAGTAAGAAGAGGCTATTGCAAAGCAGGATATACCCCATATCTTCTGGGCTCTCTGTGGGAACCAGTTGGCACAGATTTTGTGGTATTGGGGGGCCTCATCATTGTCCCAGATTTGGGTAGATCACCTGGAACACAGCAGACTGTGGTGTTTGGTTGAGGGCAGGCACTCAGCTCTGCCAATAGATTATCTATATATGCATGGTCTTGCCAGTTGTTACATTTGGAACGACCTTGCATCATCCCTAAGGCTGTCATTGTTACTTAGCTTCTCAAAGTATGTAGACTGTAGTGCAATTATCTTTACTTAACAGCTAATATCCACTTTTAGTGAGTTCAAGCCATATTTTCTTTCTGTGTCTGGGTAACCTCACTCAGGATGATTTTTTTAGTTCCAAATTACATGATATCATTTTTAAACAGATGATTAATACAAAAATTATGTAAATGTACCAAATTCCTTTATCCATTCTCAGGGTGAGGGGGATCAAGATTGTTTCTGGATCTGGCTATTATTCATGAAGCTGCTAAAATGATAGTTTAGCAAGTGTCCTTGTGATAGGATGGAGAGTAGCAGATTTTGAGGTAGATCAATTCTCCATTTCCAAAAACTTCCCTATTGATTAACAAAGTGGCTGTACAAGTTTACCATCAATGTAGGATTGTTCCCCTTGCTCCACAGTCTCACCAACATGAACTGTCAATTTTGTTTCTGATATTAGCCATGCTGTCATGTGTAAGAGGGAATCTCAGAGTCATTTTATTTGCATTTCCCTGATGGATAACGATGATAAACATTTATTTAAGTGTTTCTTTATTACCCATTTGAAATTCCTCTGTTGAGAATTCTCTGTTTAGATCTGTACCCCATTTTAATAGAAATATTTGATATTTTTGTCTAGGTTCTTGACTTCTGCAAATATGAGGATAATAGCAATCTGACAGATGTTCAGTTGGTGAAAATATATTTTTTTTTATTCTTAAGAATGCTGTTTTGTCTTCTTGATGGTTTTCTTTGCCTTATAGAAGTTTTCATTTTCAGAGATTTCAGTTTTTTAAGTGTTGCCTTTAGTGCTTGAATAGATGGTGTTCTGTTCATGAAGTTGTCTCCTGTACCAGTACATTCAAGGCTTTTTCCCAATTATTTTTCTATATGATTCAGTGCTTCTGGTTTAATATTAATATTATTGATCCACTTGGCCTTGAGATGTGAGCAATGATGTAGATATGCATCTATTTGCATTCTATACATACTGACATCCAGTGAGATACGGTCCATTTGTTAAAATTCCTTTATTCTTACCAGTTGTATATTTTTGGCTTCTTGTCAGAAAGCAGGTGTCTGTAGGTATTTAAATTTATAGCACACATGGTCTTTGATTTAATTTCATTAGCCAACCTGTTTGTTTTTGTGTTACTACTATATGGCTTTTGTTATTATTGCTCTGCAGTACAGGCCAAAATAAGAGATGGTAATTAATAGCTTGGAATGTACTTTTATTGTACAGGATTTCTTTATATAATCAGTTTTTTCTTGTTCTACATATGTCATGCATTTTGTTCTGTCAAGATCTGTGAAGTATTTTGTTCATATTTTCATAAGAATTACATTAAAACTGGAGAATGTTTTGGCTACCATGGCCATTTTTTTCATAGAAAATGGTTTTCCTTTACTGTCATAACAATGCTTTAAGAACACATATCAAGAACAAGACACATGACCAGTACATTTCTTGAGAACTGCTGAACACTTTTGCCTGTCAGCTGTGAGGAAAGGGACCATTGGAGAGGAACAATTGGTGCACTTGTGGTGGGATTCACCTAAAGAACACAAGCCATTGACCCCACCTGCAATACTTTTCTGCTCATTTGCAGCTGGATTCTAGACTGTACTTGCTGTTCTCTTCATCAGGAAAGGGGGAAACAGAGTCTGAAGGCTAGGGTTTTTTTTTTTGTTGTTGTTTGATAAAACTCTTTTTATATTTTTTTATTTTTGGATACTTTATTTACATTTCCAAGTTTCCCCCTTTCTAGGTCTTCTCTTTGGAGACCACCTATCCCTTCTCCCTCCCCCATCTCTATGAGGGAATTCCACCTCCTACCCACCCGCCCACCCACTCCCATATTCCCACCTTGACATTCCCCTTTACTGGGGCCTCACCTCCCCCTGATGGCCACATATGAGGTCCAAACCATGGGTCCCTCCATGTGTATTCTTTGGTTGGTGGTCCAGCCTCCAGGAGGACCGGGGGAGGGGGTCAGGCCAGTTGACACTGTTGCTCCCTCCATAGGGCTGCAGACTCCCTCAGCTCCTTCAGTCCCTGCTCCAACTCCTCCATTCGGGACCTCACTCTCAGTCCAGTGGTTACTGTTAAGTGAAACTTGGGTATTCCAAACGTTTTGGGTACTATCCACTTATCAGTGAGTACATACCATGTTCATTCTTTTGTGACTGAGTTACCTCGCTCAGGATGATATTTTCAAGTTTCATCCATATGCCTGCAAATTTCATTAAATCATTGTTTTTAATAGCTGAGTAGTACTCCATTGTGTAGATGTACCACATTTTCTGTATCCATTCCTCTGATGAGGGACATCTGGGTTGTTTCCAGCTTCTGGCTATTATAAATATGGCGGCTATGAACATAGTGGAGCATGTGTCTTTATTACATGTTGGAGCATCTTCTGGGTATAT
>JAPYYD010006700.1:0-10912 GCA_028551405.1 Uromys caudimaculatus
GGTTGCCGTTTTGTCCTATTGACAGTGTCCTTTGCCTTACAGAAGCTTTGCAATTTCATGAGGTCCCATTTGTCGATTCTTGATCTTAGAGCATAAGCCATTGGTGTTCTGTTCAGGAACCTTTCCCCTGTACCCAGGTGTTCGAGACTTTTTAAATATTCTTTAATCTGTTTTTACAGTCCAGTCTTTATCCTCCCTCCCTGTCTGCCCTCTGACTATTTCACATCCTGTACCTCCCCCATCCCTGTCTCTAAGACAATATTCCCCCCCTCCTACTTCTCCCTCACCAGATTTCCCCATGCCCTGGGGCCTCATGTCTCTTGACTGTTACATGCATCTTCATACTTAGTCTGACCCGGCACTCCTCTGTTGTATATGTGTTGGGGGCCTCATATCAGCTGGTGTAAACTGCCTGGTTGGTGGCTCAGTTTCTAAGAGATCTTGGGGGTACAGGTCAGTTGAGACTGCTGGTTTTCCTATAGGATTGTCCTTCTCAGCTTTTTCCAGCTCTTTGCTAATTCTTTTTTTTTTTTTTTGGTTTTTTGGTTTTGGTTTTTCGAGACAGGGTTTCTCTGTGTAGCCCTGGCTGTCCTGGAACTCACTCTATAGGCCAGGCTGGCCTTGAACTCAGAAATCCACCAGCCTCTGCCTCCCAAGCGCTGAGATTAAAGGTGTACGCCACCACTGCCCGCTAGCTTTTTGCTAATTCATCCACAGGGGTCAGTAGCTCCCGCCCATTGGTTTGGTATAAACATCTGCATCTGACTCTTTCAGCTGCTTGCTGGGCAGTCATGCTAGGCTCCTGTTTATAAGCAGTAGTAGTGTTAGGCATTAGGGCCTCCCCTTGAGCTGGATCCCAATTTGGGCCACCAAGAAACCATACAACCCAATCAAAAAATGGGGTATAGAACTAAACAGATAATTTACAACGGAGGAATCTCGAATGGCTTAGAAGCACTTAAAGAAATGTTCAAAGTCCTTAGTCATCAGGAAAATGCAAATCAAAATGACCCTGAGATTCCACCTTATACCAATCAGAATGGCTAAGAGCAAAGCCTCAGCTGATAGCACATGTGTGTAAGGATGTGGAGAAAGAGGAACACTCCTCCATTGCTGCTGGGATAGCTACCTGGTACAACCACTCTGTAAATCAATCTGGAGGTTCCTCCAAAAATTGGAAATGGATCTACCTGAAGACCCAGCTATAACACTCTTGGGAGTATACCCAAAAGATGCCCCACCATGCCACAGGGGCACGTGTTTCATTATGATCATAGCAGCCTTGTTTGTGATAGGTAGAAGATGGAAACAACCCAGATGTCCCACAACAGAAGAACCTTTGCTCTTTACACTTTTCTTTTTGTTTCTATGAGTTCTTTTTGATTGTAATAGAAATTGCATCGTGTAATAATTTTCCCTTCATGGCTTTGTTTATTTTTACTGAATGTTGTATCTTGAAGAGCTGAAAAAACGGTGGTTCTTTTGTTTGATCTTTAGAGATGAATAATATACTTGTTCTTTCCCTTTGCATGCGTACTAAGTTTTCTTACCCATTCATCCATCAATACTCAGGTTGACTCCTTTGTCTTGCTGATACTGTTGTGAGTGTGGGATGATGCATGTTTCTTGAACATATTGGAAATACCTAGTGGCTGAATGTTGGATCATACACCACTCCTACTTTTGACACTTTAATGACCTCAATACTGTGTTACTTCATATACTAACATTACATACATGTAATGTTATATATTGTATATCATATACATATATTATATGCTAAACATATATATGTCTATATTGTATACACACACACACACACACACACACACACACACACACACATATGTGACTGCTACATTATATTTTCACCCACAACAAAATGAATGTTCTTTTTCCAAGCCATATAAAGGGAGATTCTACACTGTTATGCTAGGCCAATATGTGTGTGATAATTATCCCTTACTGTAGTTAATTTCCTCACTTTCCACAGGAAGTAGGAAAGGTGATGTCTTTCTCAGTTGTTACACTTCAGAGAGATTTCACCCAAGTCCCTAAGAAAGACAATGTAGAGTAATTTAAACAACTTAAACAACAATTTAGACACTACATTCCAGGACATCCAGAAATATTTTTTATTTTACTGATTATTTTATTAATTTACATTTCTAATGTTATCCTGCTTTCCAATTAAAGCCCCATCCCTCCCCTTCTCCCCTGCTTCTTTGTGAGTGCTCCCTCACCTACCCACCCTCGCCCACCTCAGCACCCTAGCCCTCCCCTATGATGGGTCATCAAGCCTCCACAGGACCAAGGAACTCCTCTCCCATTGGTGCCAGATTTTATTTTTTTTTATTAAAAGCTTCTAAAGTAAATGCTTCAAAACAAAGGAGGTTTGGGACTTCAAATCAAATATGTGTAACTTACTCAATGTTAAGGTAATCTTAAATTATTTCCGGTTCCTGGAAGGTATTGCCCATGATAGATGACACCAGATATTGTTCCTTGAAGCCACAAGGCTTCATTTTTTGCCAGGAACAGACAAACAGACTGCAGCATTGTAGTAACTCTGAGGAGAATTCTGGCTCCAATATCAGAGACAAATAGCAAGGTTAGGTCTCTGAAGAGAGGAAATCAGGGACCAAGTGCCAGAAATGGGAGTCTTGTACATCGCAGCACAATCCTGAAGCAAGGTCATCTGATTCCCAGAGGGAAGGCAGGGAAAGGGGTTGAGAGAGGGTTTTGTCCCACCAGTATATTCCCTCTCCATATGACAGGCTCTAACACCTGAGTGGGTTATGCTAGTGATAGTTTTAGATTACTGAGCATATTCATGTAGAATGCCAGGAAAAATGTACTATTGAAACAGAAACCATATAAATGAACCCTAAGGAACTCAGCTTTGCTCGGGAGTCCCATGATCTGAGAATGAATAGACAGCAGAAACTTGGCTGCCTAAGAAGAAGCTTGCCTTTTGGGAAGAGAGTCCACAGAGCTCTGACAGCTAATCTTGGTGAAATCCTCATTCTATTTATTTTCTAGCCATGCTTCATCTTTCCATAAAATACAATAATATTGTAGGAAGGGTAGAGAGGATTGAAGACAATTTTCTCTTTCAGTTCTGGAAAAACTGTATATAATACATAGTGTTTGACAAATACCTGTTTCCTAATTTCTTTTGAAATACTTAAAACAGCAGATTTATGGACATAGAAATTGGTTAACACTATCTTTTGATCATAAAATGAAAAATAATATTGTTTTCTTTCAGAAAAGTCTATTTGATTGTCTAATTTTACTTTAAGGTTCATTATTTTGGAGTAATGTTTACAAACTTATTAAAACACATAAAAACTTTGCCAAATTATTTTGAAAATAATCCTCAGTTTGTCTACTTTAGAGAAAAAAATGCAAATATGTAAATAAATATCCCCTGCTTTCTATCCACCCCTGACTGCTTAGTGCCTAAACAGGTGACTTGTACTCTAAATAAATACTAGAATTTAACTGTCAAGGATTTCTCAGATTAGCTGGGATAATAGTGTTAAAACTTTGCTACCTAACGCTGGTCTCTATTTATAGGTACTGCACATCAGTGGTCCATGATATAAAACTGTTTCATTTCTGATAAATAATACAATAGTAAATGACCCTTGTGTGTGTGTGGTGGGGAATACTTCTCTGAGATTTCCATTGCTATGTTTCTTTGACATTTTTGTCTATATATTTGAGTTGAAGTGCTGATTCTTTACTTCTTTATCCTTCTTATTGTGCATTGTCTTTCCATGTTTAAACACTCTTCACGAACTAATGACTTCTGCTCTTTTTTTTTTTTGCATATAACTGAAAATATCTTCTCCTGACAAACAATATCCATAATAAGCAATGTTAAAACACCTTGTTTTTTTAACTTGTCATTTTCAGACACATATACAATGCATTGTGATTGCAGACATCGCAGTCTCTGCCCTTGCCCTCAGTCTCTAATGAACACTCACAGGAGTGATGGCCTCTTATCAGTCTTTCGTTCCTGGTTGTGCTGCTAATCTCAGTAAACACAGCTATTCCAAGATGCAGGATTAAAGTGGATTTCTCTCTGTATTCCTAACATTTTGTCTCTCCTTCATCTCTCTCCACTTATACTTATATAAAACACACACTTCATTATTTACTGGGATAAAACAGAATTATCCAGTGCTCCTAGATTTACCTTATCCATAAGCATATGTATTTGTGTATGTGTATGTATATGCATTTGTGTATGTGTATGTGTATACATTTGTGTATGTGTATGTACATATATGGTCATTTTCTAGCTCATCTTCTTTACACTTTCAGTATGATTTACACTGTTATTAACAATGATTAATAAACTAAATATCAAGTTCAGTGATGTTCTGCTTCCTATTTTTCAAATATTATATACGGTTTTAAGAGATATTCAGGAAACACTAAACATATTATTCAGATGCTCAATCCTAAAGATATGCTGTCTCTATAAACCCTCTTGAAATATCTTACCCATCAGGATTTCAATTTAATTTATTTACCAAAATATTACCATGAATGTTACCAGTGATATGTTTTGGGAAGCACTTTCACTTACAAGAATTTTGTTGCGTATTTGATTCTTGCTTTTACTAGTTGTCTCCTATTAACACATACCTACTAAGAAAAGAAATTAAGTTTTGGTGTGGTTTCCCTCGGTGCCCAAGTAATATTTGTTGAATGAATAATTGAATACATGAGTGAATTACTGAGCAAATTACAATGGGAATAGTGACGTCATTTGAAAAAATAATGAACTTATAAATACATGAAAGTGCAGGGCATCAAGTTTAACTCAATATAGATGATAAATGATTGTAATCAAGTTTTGTGAATAAATGGATCTTTGTCTACATTTGAAAAGACATATAACAATTATTTTGTCTATTCTTTCTCTGATTCTAGTTGATCTGTACAACTTATATAAACAGATTTATTATGTTTTCTTCAATGATATGCTTTTTATGGGAGAATATTTACATGCCTCTTATTTTCTCCTAGTAATTCTGGATTAGTCTTGTTAAAATTTTGAACCATTTGTGCCTGTTTTGAATATTGGTAATGAAGAAGTATTTTATTATTATCAAATACCTATATGCATTTCCTCATAGACTCTTCTAGTTTTTTTTTATTTATTTATACTCATATCTGTATTCTGAAATTCCTAACACTAGTTTTAATATCTTCCTACTGAACTGGAAGTCAACATAATAAGAACAAATAAAATAAGTCAGGAAAAGCTAGATCCTGGGATTAAGAGATGATTTAAGATTAAGAGATAAAGTTATTGTGCTCAAGTTCAGGGCTCTGAGTTTTTAATCCCCAGAACTCATAAAAAGTCTAAAATGCTAGGGACTTTTGTAATCCAAGGGGATACTAGAGATTTTCTACTCTTTAAGGCTTGCTGATCTGATATAAACAAGATATCTGTCTTAAGATGAAAGGTGAGGATGAATAACACAAGTTATCCTCAAACCTTCATATGTGGAAAATACACATGTGCCCATAGTCATACAGACAAAAACACACTCATACATAAAAGTTATAGTGACAACCCTAAAAGCAACAATTTTTAAGCAGTAGTACTTGATAGGATTCACCAGAACTCAAAACTACTGTCATTATATTCGTTAGCACTTTAGGGATTAAGGTATTGAATGCTATTAGTTTAATGGAAGAATATTGGAATGTGATACCTTCTTCATCAGAGTTTATTTATTGATTTATTGTTGTTGCAAAAAAAAAAACTTTGAAAGCTTTAGAGTGAAAATATATCCATATGGTTATAAATTAATTTATTCTTCTATATTGAGTGTATAGGTCTCAGTCTACAGACAAAATGACAGGAAGTTGATCTTCCTATATTATATATGACCACTTTTGTTCTTCCCTCCAAGATCATCCACTGAGGCCTTTTAAGAAGGTTTGAGTTTTATATCATTTTTACAAAAGTATGAGAGATAGTGTTGGAGGGTATGAGAGAATTCAATCAGCTCTGAAATCTGTATTACAAAGAAAAGTGAAAATAAATTTCCCAGAAGCCTCATTTTATTTGATTTCCTTCGTTCTGTATTAGAATGTATTTCTGAGGGAAAAAAGGAGGCTAGAAGATGCATTGAGATAAAATGAAGAAAAGAAATATACTGTACAATCAGTTATTATTGGAAAAGACTGTGATGGTCTGGCAGGAATACAAATAATGTTAATTGAATGTACATTGGAAATACTTGATAGTTTTATAAATTTTATGCTAAAATGGATCAGATCTTCTTTACAGAAATACACATTACCTCATTTGCCTCTCTCAATATTTCTCTCATATAAATATATGTTTCATATGTACGAAATATATATACTTGAGTAATATATTCACACTACTAATATACAAGGAAAATTAATTTATCTCCTTTTTTAAACGTTAAATCTCCAACACGCACTGTGAAGTGGTGCAAAAAATGTCTACTATGAATAGTCTTCTTACTCAAAAAGTTGAGTGGCTGAGTCAATGACATGACTATAATTTCAGATCATCTCAGAAATTCAAGCTATGTTTAAACATTAATCATTTTACAATGAGTTCATATCAACATGAATAACTGGGTTCATGTTACACTTTCTATACTTATTAATAAATTTCTCACTGACACTAGTTTGAAAATGAGGAAACAAACACGAGAAGAGATGTTTGTAATATGAAAAGTTGCACAGAGGAATAGGGATAGTTTGCACCACGGTTTCAACAGTGCTTTTTCAATATTTCCTTGAGGTATTCTCATTTTTAAGAATGTCAGCCTGAAAAGTAAATGCCTACCTTTCTTGCTTACTCAGTGTCAAAAAACTCACCATTAATCTAACAAACAGCAGCTTCCTGGCCAAGGAAAACTTATTTAAAATCTTTGGAGTCAAACATTCTTTCAGAATCATAAATCATTTTCTTTTGAACTCTATTTGAACTCAAATTAGCATAAAATATTCAAATAAGGCTATTTTAACTCCTTTGCATGAAGCACCATATCTAGGTATTTTAAATTTGTTTTCATTTGCTATAAAACACTTGAATATTAAAAGCATTTGTTATAATTTCAATCAACACAAACATGAGTGCTTGCTATCTGGGCTCAGTAGTTGTGGCTCTACTTATTTGCTGTCTCTTTGCTCATCCATGCAAAACACAGATGGGGTTTCTGGTGTTCTTTAAGTACTTTGTTCTCAATATGATGTTTTATAAGCCTCTAAATTTCATTCTCTTTCTAGTAAAATGCTATTTTTCTTTATTAGAGATTTATTTGACCATGACTTTTGAAATAGAATAGAAAACACATATGAAAAGAAATTATAAAGTCATAGTACAGGTTTCCAATAGTTGTTTTATAATTCATGCATAAGAAGTTAGGAATTGCATATTCTAATTTAGTATAGTTTAATTCTTATAAACTATAAGTACAATAAAATATTACACTATCTCTAGCATTGTAGCAAGTGCCTTCAATCCCAGACCTCAATAAACATGAAAATTGATAACTCTATTCCAAGTTGACCAATATAGCATTATCCATTATCAAAAATATATATATATATGTATTTGATATACATGCATATAATATGTATAGAAATATATGGAAATAATATTAATGTTATATATAAAATGATTCATGTTGTTTGTATATGAAGACATATATAAATATATATACAAACTTATCAATATATATAAATTTCCTTTAAAATAAAATATTTTCCAGAATATATACATATATACACATATTTAAATAAATGCAAGTATGTATGTACAAATATTTATAAATCTTTTAAATGTATATGTACAGCTACGTAAGAGTACATGGATACAGTACGTAAAAATAAGTCCTTGTTCGTGAGGCATGTGTGTGTTCAGAGGAATGCCTTTGCTCAATAATTTTTTTTCCACTTTAATGTGGGTAAAAATATATTAGTTGAGATTTCAGCCTACTTTAATTGAGAAAGCTTCTTTTGTAGTACTTTGAAATGGTACAGTAATCATGACTGTCAGCTGTTCATCGCTGAGCTGTATTCTTTTTTCTTCTCAATCATAGCTCTCATAGTCTTTTGCAAGAAATATAAACTGGGCAGAATTCATGTGCAGAATTTTGCTCAATATCAATTAGTTCGCATTTTAAAAACATATGGTATCTATTATTTGATAGAAACTTAAGTAAAGCAGTTGATAATGTTAAAACCTTTTGTTAGGTTTTGTACACTTACAAATTATAAGATACATGCTTGCTGTCCTGTCACTTAATTCATAACAATTGTTACTTTTTATTTAATTAATTATAGAACTGTTTGGAAATATATATTTTGAAATGATAACTACAACAGAACATTGCACCAATTTTAATACAACACATAGTGTACAGACTAAATTTGTTGATTATCAACCCCCAGTGTGACATCATGGATACCCATGTCTCAGCTCTTTGTGTACTGAGATAACGTTGTTTCTTGAAATTACTAAATATTAACTTTGCCAGTTTATACAACAGAAATATACTATTATCTTGGAAAAGCAATACAATGTAAGATAAGAGAATGTGATATTTCATGGGTAAAAGGAGGGTAGATGATCTTATAGGAGCTTGTCTAAAGCTCCAGAGAGCATATCTATATGGCAGTGACACCCCAAGTACCGTTAGTTTTGCTGAATTGCATGGTCCAAGTGGTAGATCAGACTGCACAGCAGTCTGGACCAGTTCTTCTAATCTAGAAATCACTCAAATCCACCAGCTTTCCTGGACACTGGTATATAGGGCATAGTAACACATCTAAATGTATAACGTGCTACACCCATAATTCAGATATGTTCCACAGTACTATACATCTCCATTAGGGGTGGGCAGGGACAACTTATCCTTCACTTTAGAAGTAATATCTCTATATGGATCATACCACTGGACTCTTAGGAATTTCACTGAGGTACTCTGGAATTTTGGATATACGTCTTTTCCATCTTCTGATGTACATATTAATTATCAACCTATCCAAAGTGGTTCCTACTCCCTGCTCACATACTCCAGTCAGCAAAATTTGATCAGTATCAGTACAATATTTTGTGGAAGAGAAAGACCATCGGGATCTTTTCAAGCTAGTACAAGTCTGGCAAGTGAATGGGCAGGAAGAAGACTATAAAGGTACACTGCTGATTTTGATAGCTGAAAACAAACTAGAGTTTGTGGCCATTATGGTCAGGGGTTGATAAAAAACAAATGTAATAGCTCAGTAGCCACATACTGTATACTTGGAAGTGTAGTAATTTGCTCTAATAAGAACACTATATCTAGTCCAGTGGCTATAATATGAGTTATATTTTTATTACATTTATAATAATAAGCTGTCATTCTCCGCAAGCCACAATCTGTCTTTTACACAGGCTACATAAGAGATTTAAAGGAATGTATACCTGGAGCCACTATATTTCTGTAATCATTCATGATTCAATAATAATCAGAGAACTTGAGGTTCAGGGAATAAGAAGATAGAAGTAGGCCTTGGAAGAGTTAAGGGAATGAGTTGGAGTAAATATCATCAAAATAATTGTACAAAGTCCTCAAAGTTTAAGAGAAATATATTTACCAAAGACTACAGGGGAATAAGTTCCCTTTTTGCCTCCAATATACCTGCACTTACAGGCCCACTTGTTACCACGCAAGCACATCCACGCAGAGTTGGTTGGAATAATAACACTCATGTCATTGTTATTTCTACCTAAGACACATTACAAAGAAAGTAAACCCCACAGATCTTTATTTACTAGGCATGGAATGAACCAAGGCCAGCCATAGAACCAAAGAAACCAAAGGTGCACAGTGATGGCGAGTTTGTTATAAGGTGACAGTGGCAACAATTAACAAGTTCAGAATAGTTTATTGAGCTCCTTGCAAGATGGAAGAGAGAAGAATAAGCTTCACCCCGCCCTCATCTAATAATTGCTTAAATAGAAAACATAGAGAACTTTAGCAAAATGCAAGCATGATTTTTTTAGTGTGTAAATTACAATGATAACAGTGGAAGTTGAGAATAATCCAGTATGGCAGACACTATGCATTGAAATTGTTTCCCAGGTTGTGAATACAAATAACTGGTTTTTATAGAGCAGGGTATAGGTATGTATTATTGTAGCTGTTAATGAGCATGTAATATGTAAATCAGTATGTGTAGGGAGAAGTTAATGGTAATTTTGATTACAGCAAAGGAAATGAACGCAAAAATTGAATATATAAAAGATATGCTTGTCCTATGGTAAATGTAGGCAAAGCAATTCTATAACAATGCCTACAGTTTCATCTAATTTTATATAAAACTACACAAACATTTCTTTCCATCAAAGACCTCTTTCCCATGAAGATACAATAGCTACAAACACTGCAAAAAAATGTTTATGAATTCCTTCCCACACATTAACCCTCTACTCTTTCTCTCACAGCCATGATAGAAGCAAACTCTAATTATTATTGCTTTAAAAGTAAATGGATTGGTTAATCTGTTAACATCATAATGCTGAAGATATAGGATTGGATGTGCTGTAGTGTCAGAAATACTAAAATCACAACATAAGCCAGTGTCAGTGCACTTCAAAAACACTGGAGAAATGAAGACTATCACACCAAAAAATATCTCTCCCTAACACCCAACATATTCCCATGTTTAAAAAGCTGCAGTAAAAACAGGGCCCCACAGCTAATCAGCGCTGGGACAAAGATCCCTCACCGGAGATTGCAAGACTCAGCAGAGGGCCAAAGACACGCCCCACAGCTCACCAGGCCACAGAGACTGACCGCCAGCAGCTTCCGGCGACTGCCGGAAACCTCAGCTTGGGCCACAGGGCCCCACA
>JAPYYD010006701.1:0-10912 GCA_028551405.1 Uromys caudimaculatus
AAAAAAAAAAAAAAAAAAAACACTATGACCAAAAGTAATTTCTAGAAGGGAGAGTTTATTTGGGCTTCTGGTTCCAGAGGAGAGTCCTTGGCGGCAGAAGAGGCATGGCAGTGGGTGGCAGAACAGGAAGCTGGTGGAATACATTTCCATCCACATGCAGGCAGGTCCCTATTGATAATACTTCCCCCATCAAGGCTGGACTTCCTCAAGGTTCCACAACTCCCCCAGACAGTGCCACCAACCGGGGAGTAAGCACTCAAATACTTGAGCCCAGAGGGGCTATCTCTACTTCAAACCACCATAGGTGTCTTTCCTCAGGAGCTAGCTGTGCTCGATGTTTCCTGAGTCAAGGCCCCTTCCTGACCGGGGATCCACCAGCGTCTCACTCACTCTCGTTGAGAAGGAAAGCTAGCACCACCAGCAGTCTCTTTTGGAAGGAGCACACTCATTGGGTTGGGTAGCCTGTCATTCCAGTAGCAAACAGCTGAGCCCTGAAGAGATGCTGTGTGTCAACCAAATGTCAGCAAAGACAAAATGGTTGGCATCCAATGGTTCTAGGACCAAGAAATATAAGCAACACTGAGTCCAGAAGGATTTTTCTGTTTGTCTCAAATCAGACAAAGAAAGCTGGTGAGCTGCAGGCCTGCCTTACCTCACAGGTACACCATAAAGGCTTCCCATGTGGTGGTGGTAGGGTTGGGGGGGTAGTTATTGCTTATGCTTTGGTGTTTTATTTTATTGCAAATATTTTCAATTCTGGAGATATTGTCTAAAAGTCTAGGTTCAAGGGTTTTAAATATGAAGAATACTGCTACCATTGAACAGACTTCTCATGAGTAATTTCTCAAGACAAAAGAAAAAAGGCTGCTACAGGACATAAGACCATCTGTTCACAATAGTCCCTATTGTCCATTGCATGTCATACTCTGACTACTGGGTTTGTACACCGGCATGCCTTGTGGCTCCCAACCCATGCTAAGTGGCACCTAGAATGAGGAGAATCTTCAAAAGAAACATGATGGTACCAATGAAATGGGGAGATAACCAAAGATAGAATAAAGTGAGATTACCCCCCCCCCCAGGATGGAAGCATGGACCTAGGTAGCTATGGAGACTGCTCCTGGGGGCTGGGGAGAAAGCACAGGGCTCCTGGGCATTCCCTCCAGTGGGAAAAGGTAGTGTGGACAGACATGTCGCTGCTGTGAGCAACAGGATCTGAGTTCTGCTGTCCCTCTGCGAACTACAAGGCCACTTCAGAGTGCTCTCTCCAACAGTAGAGCACTAGACATTTGTCCAAGATTTGAGAACTGAGCTGAGGATTTAAACTTTCCTTCATTTCCAGATTATTCTTAGAGAAAGCCCAGCAGCTTCCAGAGTGCACAAGAAAGCCCTCAAGCAAAGAAGAGAGTTGAATGAAGGTGAGAAATAAACCCAAGGACTGTAAGTCAGCCTAACAAGGAGATAATTCTGCATTTGTGTTTATTGCCATGTTATACATAATGACCAAAACAGATATGCAGTCTGCATGCTCATTAGCAGATGAATGGATACAGAAAATGTGGCATGTCTGCACAATGGAATCTCATTCAGCCATGAAGAAGAATGTGTGTGTGTGTGTGTGTGTGTGTGTGTGTGTGTGTGTGTGTGTGTGTGTATATATATATATATATATAATCACAACCTCTAAAGACTTTCTTCTATGAGACAGTTCAACTTATTGGACCTGAATTCCCTGTCGTGAGAACAAGTGTTGCTGGGGGAGATGTTGGTGCAAGGTAAAAGTGAGAAGACTGGAGCCTGGGCAACCTCAGTAGGATTAAACGGTCTCTGAAACTGTAATTTGTAAAGTCAATATGACAAAGCATTCACTGATGCCCAATAGGCCTCTAATATCTGCAGGATAGAAAGGAAACCAATACATCTCAGTTGGCGCCAGACATGGGGTCAACTCCAACATGAAAAGCCCAGCTAGGAGCAATCATATCCAAGTGAGGCCATCAGAAGTGGTGCACGTCTGAGGAGGAACAGAATGTACAAACTGTAGCTGGAACCATGACAAGACACTGCCATCTGCCATATAAACCTCGTCTCCTGAGCCTTTTAAGCATCTGAACACCTGCGCAGGCATGTCACACAGGTCAGAGAGAGGGGTGGCCAAGCCATCACAAGTGCCATAACAATAAAAGCAAAGGTTCCAGAAATAGCCTTTAGCCATGTGACACCTATACTGGCCTATGTTTCTCTTCTAGGGGAAAAACACATACGGAAAAGAGATTCACCAGCTGAAGTGTGATGTATGGAGGGTTAGGTAAGGCCAAAGTTTCAATGTGGTCTGACTTCCCAGATCATCTGATCACACACAGAAAACCAGCAAATTGACTTAGGAATGCCATAGCACATGCTAAGCAAACCATGCAGACCTGTAACCATGACATAGTCTCTGAACCATGACCAATATAAGAATCACACCACACCTTCTCAGTCTTATTCAGATTTCACCCCAAGACCCCTCAGTCACCAGGAAAGCTAAACCACCTCCATCCAAAACAAACTATGGGACCTGCCCCTAAGGGCTCAGTGCAAGTCAGTTCTCACAGAAAGTCTTGCACACAGATGACAGCTTGGCCCTCCCTGGCCTTCAGTCCTTCAACTAGAGATGTGGTTTAGGTAAATGTGGCATGCCCTAAAAGAAACAGAGCTACCCAGAGTGCCTTCAGGAATATATGCTCTGTACCTAGTGCATCTTCTCGTTAAACAGGGTCTTCTATTCTGAGTATTGGAAAAGGTCTCCCCAGCTCAAGGTGGCTCCCCTTAAGAACCACTAAATGTCATTTTAACTTGGAAATCAGAGAAATACCAACAGATAGGCCAGTTGTAAAGATTTATTGAAATTTTTATACAAAGGGAAATAGATAACACTTTTGTCATTGGCTTAAGAATTTGATGGAAAGACAGTACAGCAGAGCACACTCTGAAGTCATTTGTTGAGCTTGGCGTCTCCTGCCTAAGTTACCGTGGCCAAGTCCCTCAAGCTCCCTGAGATGTTACTGCGCATAAATAGAGAGTGATAACACATGTAAATTAATGCACATAAGTGAAAACATACATGCTGTGTCTCTCCTGGTATCTAGAGCATAACAGTTCGGAAATTGTAGCTCCTTTCAGTAAGCAAAAGAAAACAAATGGTTTCCCAAACCCTCTGGAACCTATAAATGTGGTGCAATACGGTCCAAGTGTCTCTGAACATTTGACTAAACTAAGAATCTTGAGATGGAGGGAGTTGGGGGAATCTTAATTATAACAGTGAGCCCCAATGTAATTGCAGGTTTCTTTATGAAGAAAGCAGAGAACCAGCTTACACACACACACACACACACACACACACACACACACACACACACACACACACGTACATCCATACAAACTCACAGACACATGCATACATGTAAACATACACTCATACACATGCATGCACACACACACACATGTGTACACACATACTTACACAGAGGTTATGGGAAGATGGTCACAGACACACGTTTAAAGTGCTGGCCTTGAAGCTAGGATATTATCATAAACCAAGGCACTGAAGAAGCTGGAATAGGTAAGAAAAAGACTAGAGCTGTGGTCTTGCCAAGACCCTGACTTAAGCCTCATAATACTGATTTTGGACTTCTGCACTACAAAACAGCAAGAGAATACACTTCTGTCATTCTCATCCGACCAGCTTAATCTTACAACATCATTGGAAACCAGTATAACATTAGTTATGTTGCTCTTATATATTTGCATTGAGTATCTATTACTGTATGAAGAACATGGACACAAACAGTATCTGGGTCAAGAATTCAGATGGTGTGTGACTTTTCCTGGGGACAAACAACTACTTATCCTAGATAAGGTACAGACAGATCGAAACAAACAAACCAAGAACTGAACATAAAAACAAAAACCCCATCACGATTCCACCCAAGTGTAGCTCGATGAACCAGTGAGTTGGTTGGTATTACATATGGAAGTTTGGGTGAATTTGTCCTCACATGAACACGGATGACTTAAGTCAGCTGTTTCACCAAAATGCCTACTCCAGCCTGAGTAATCACTCATGAAAAGACATCCCCTGAGCCCCCAGGGAGCTTGGCAGCTGTGGAAAGGTCTCCTCTCGCTAGCTCCTGTTACTCCTTATGTGGCCTTGGGGTGGGGTCTTGTGGATCTTGAACATTTGGAGAGCTTCTGGAGGCATCTAAGTTTCTGCCTGAATCCCCAAAGTCTTGTCTACTTCTCTCTGGAATTGAATGTCTCCCTTTAGAGGATATGGCCACACAACATGGACATAGTTTATCTGTGAGCCTTTGCCTCAAACAAAGTACAAAGCTGCAGCCGTGCTGGTGAGGGGCTGTATTCTCATTCTGAGGCTGGACTGAGAAAGACTATAAGCAGGATTACAGTTGTCGTAAGCCATTGGATTGAGGGCCTCTGACCATCAGTGGACAGAGGCAGATCCAATCTCGGTTCCTCGTATCCCATGCTTCTGCGTAGAACTCTTCATATGAAAGCTGACTCTCACATGTAGGTGTGTGAGGCTAGGTACAGTCAACTGCTTTGCGACCTCATCCCGAACTTTCCAAATTCTCCTCTTTCACAGTGTATGAGTACAGAGATAGTGGAGTACATAATTAATGCTGTGTCACTTAAAGATTCTTTAAAAAAAAAAAAAAAAAAAAAAAAAAGGAAAGTTGTCAATTCGGGGAAAGCCTGTCACACAAAACTAGGAGGCCATAGCATATCACTTATTAAAAAGGCAAAACCCAACACACTGGCAGTGAGGTCTACCAACGAGGAAGGGCCATGGGACCTGCCATTCATCACACACTATAATACACAATGGTTCTGCCAGGTCATGTGTCTTACTCAGGGTTTCTAGTGTTGGGACAAAACACCATGACCAAAAACAGCTCGTGGGAGAAAGGAGTTTATTTGGCCCACAGTTATTGTGCTGACTAGTCTTATGTCAACTTCACACAAGCCAGAGTCATTTTGTAAGAGGCGATATCAACTGAGAAAAATGCCCCACCAGACTGTCTCATGCACAAGACTATGGTGTTTTTCTTTTACTGATGATTGATATGGGAGGGCCCAGCTTACTGTGGGTGGTGCCACCTCTAGGCAGGTGGTCCTAGGTGTTATAAGAAAGCAGGCTGAGCAAGCCATGAAGAGCAAGCCAGTAAACAGCATCCTTCCATAGCCTCTGCACCAAGTTCTGCTATCAGGTTTCTGCCCTGTTTGATACTGACTTCCTTCAGTGATAGTTGTGATGTGGAATTGTAAGCTGAAACAAAGCCCTCCCCTCAAGTTACCATAGCAACAGAAACCCTAACACAGTCCATCATTAGGCTTTCAAAGTTCAATCACTGAACAATGATGAAGTAATCACTGTAAACACAAATGCCTGGGAAAGTGCATCCTCCTTCAACTGGTGAGCTCTGGAAAGGGAGCTGCAGAAGGCAAAGGGAAGGGGCAGCTCTAACTTCTGCCCCAGTTCTCTGCTAGCCACTGACATTGGGGGTCACAGGATCCCAAGAACATCATCCCCTCCTCAGTCTGAACCCCATATCCAGATCCCAGCGCAGCACCTGATATTCAGATGCTCATTTCCTGGTCACCCGTAGACTGTGCTCCTTCTGTAGAGCAAGGTTCATGAGGACCTACAATCTGGTTCCCATAGCTCCAATCTAGAACAGTCTAGGTACTCAGGACCTCTGAATTCCCTGCTCCGAAGTCTCAGACTCATCACAGGGCCTGCTTGGCTAGTTTTCCATAACAGTATCTCCAAATGAAGCCTGAGCCAGCCAAAAGTGTCCTCTGCCCCAGACTTCAGTGGCAGACCACGGCAGTCATCGACTTAAGAAACAAAGCTCAGAAGAAAGGATACAGATTCCTCAGGAGTATTATTCTTGGTGCTCAGTAAAACCAAAACTGGGGAGAGAGGGACTGACCTGAGGCTGGAGGCTTCCATTTGTCTTTGCCCCACAAGTGTAAGGAGCAAGGCCGTCTGGAGAGAGGCCCTGGTGTTGCCCAGGCTGACCTCACTCCCCACCGCCGGCCCAGCTACTTGGAATGAGCATCACTGAAGCAAAGCATCTGCTGTCAGATTGTGCCAGGGCACAAACAACAGATGCCGCCCTGCCTCAGACTCTGCCAGGGCAAATGCCTGTGATAGCCTGAAGCCATTGGCTAGCAGGCATTCTGTCAGCACCTTGTGACCAGCTACTCAGGGACACCTGTCACTGACCACCACTCCCTCAACACTGAGAGAAACAAGTCTCCCAGGGCTTGTTCACTTGCTGTCTTCCGATTATTGATCAACCCATCCACCACTCTTCCCAGATTCCTCTGCAACTCCCCATTCCTTGCAAATGGTCCTCCTCGGGGCCACGGTTTTCCCACATGCTCCCTCCACTTCCTTGATTCCACCTTCTAGTCATGGGCTGCTGACTGTCTTACCTTACCACCCACATAACAGGAAGGGGACACACGTCACTCTTTTTTCTGTCAGGTGCTAGCACAGAGCACCGCCTTCTCTCCTCAGGCCATCATCCAGAGCACCAGCTCTCCTCACATCCTCTGTCATATGCTTTCTAAGTATTTATTACAGGTTTGAGCTCTAGTTCATCCTTCTTCACCGACTTTCTTCTCTAGCTCTGTTCTGTGAGATTCGAGATGATCCCAACAGCCATAGTGACATCTTACCACACACATTGGTTTCTGCCTTCACTTCAGCAACTTGCTTCTATCCCAAATCCAGTCCTCCATAATTTCCTACAGTCATTCTATTCCTTGCTTACCCTGTGATTGGCCACCCTAAGACTGCACCATCCCAAGCGTGCATCTCAACTCCTCAGTATGTCCAAACCCACAATCTCTCATGGCCTCAAGTCTGTTGGCCAAACGTTCCATCACACCCCTTCCTCCATTAGCTTGTCAGTGAAATACCTGATGGTGTCACCTTCCCATTTCTTCAAAAACTTGAAATTTTTAGAAATTTTCAATTTCTTAGATGATATCCTTTGTAATCTGGCCGTGGCTACCACTGCTTACTCAGACTGATACACACACCTTGCCTTTAGGCTTTGCTGTCCGTCCACTCAGAATGCCCTTTCTTCCTCTTTCCTGACCTTCATAACTCAACCTTGAAAATAGTTTGGCTTTTTAATTAGATTCTTTATTTCAAAGTAATCATAGAGTCGAATACAGTTATCAGAAATAACAGAGATGACATGTATCTTTTACCAGGGTTTCCCCAAATGGTAACTTTTACAAAGCTATTGTTGCTATTGTCACAGTAATAGTTGAGTGCCTGGGTCTTCACACTTAACCATGAAGTATACTGCAGGATAATACAGAACAGGCAGTAACAGAACAAGATACTGCAGCAATATAGTCAAAATTTACAACAGTTATGTCACTATGGCGATTCCTCCTCTGCAGCATTTGTAGGCCCAGAAACCACTAGTGTTCTTTGCATTTCAAGAATGCTATAGGGACTGGAACCATAGCTCAGCAGTGTAGAGCCCTGGCTGCTCTTCTAGGGAATCTCGATGAAATTCACAGCACCCACATAGGAGCTCACATCTGTCTATAACTACCAATCACCATCCCAAGGAATTCAATGCTCTCTTCTGGTCTCTACAGGCACTGCAGACATGTGGTACATGCGTACACATTCTTACATACAAAGTAATTGTTTCAAAGAATGTTATATAAGAGCTGGTGAGATAGCTCACTGAGTAAGAGCCAGTAGTGTTCTTCCAGAGAATCCAAGTTCAATACCTACATCAGCTCACAATTGCCTGTAACTTGAGCTCCAGAGACTCCTAAACCCCTCTGATCAACTTATGTACCTGCATGCACACACACACACATATAATATATACACACACATATAATACACACATATAATATACACACATGTAATACACACACATATACAATAACAATTTTTAAAAGTACCTTTTAAAAAGAATGTTATATAAATAATACAGGTTTGTAACCTTTGAAGGTGTTTTTCTTTTTTTATTTAGTGGGTGTCTTTGCAGAATCTTCTAAGTTGTTATATCAAGAGTTCATTCTCGGCATAGGAACCTTCCAGTTTCCATCTGTGGCAGGAGACCTCTGCCTGGGCCACCAGGGTCCCATAGCCAAGCAGCGCCGGGAGAACATTACTCTCCCAGGCCCTCAGGACACAGAGACTGAGGAGGAAAAGTCAGGACAGGAACCTTCCGGTTTCCATCTGTGGCAGGAGACCTGTGCCTGGGCCACCAGGGTCCCATAGCCAAGTAGCACCAGGAGACAGTTACACTCCCAGGAGCATGGAAAAGCTGTGGGTGGGGTTAAGACGAGAACCACTGCTCACCGGGACCTGCCCGGAACCCGTGGGACACAGGGACTGAGTAAAGTTGGGCATAGGAACCTTCCAGTTTCCATCTGTGGCGGGAGACCTCTGCCTAGGCCATCAGGGTTCCATAGCCAAGCAGTACCAGAGAAAGTTACCCTCCCAGGAGCGTGGAAAAGCCGCGAGTGGGGATAAGACAAGCACCACTGCTCACCAGGACCTGGGGACCTCAGCCTGGACCACAGGGCTCCAGGAGAGAGCTGGTATCCCAGGAGTGCTGACACACCTTCGAGCATAGGCAAAACCACCACTTCTGTTCAAACTCACTAGATCAAGAGGGACCCTTGGAGAGCCATCAGGACACAGGAACCAAGGGACAGCTAGGGACAAGATCCTTCTGGTTTCTGTCTGCACCACAGAGCTGACCCTGTGCCACAGCTCCTCAAACCCAAACACCTCTCAGAGAGAGCTGGTCTTCAAGGAGTATTGATACAGAGGCCTGCAGGAAGGATAAGCCACAGCCAGACAGAGTAAGATCAGCTAACATAAGAGTTAACAAGATGGCAAAAGGCAAGGGCAAGAACATAAGGAACAGAAAACAAGGCTACTTGGCATCATCAGAACTCAGCTGTCCCACCAGAGCAAGCCCTGGATACCCCAATACACCAAAAAAGCAAGACTCAGATTTAAAATCATTTCTCATGATGATGATAGAAGACATTAAGAAAGAAAGAAATAATGCCCTTAAAGAAATACAAGAAAACACAGGTAAACAGCTAGAAGCCCTTAAAGAGAAAACACAAAAATCCATTAAATTACAGGAAAACACAATCAAACAGGCAGAATTACAGGAAAACACAACCAAACAGACAAAGTAAATGAGCAAAACTATCCAGGAGCTAAAAATAGAAATAGAAACAATAAAGAAATCACAAAGGGCGACAACCCTGGAGTTAGAAAACCTAAGAAAGAGACCAGGAGTCATAGATGCAAGCATAACCAACAGAATACAAGAAATAGAAGAGAGAATCTCAGGAGCAGAAGATACCATAGACAACATTGACACAACAGTAAAAGAACATACAAAATACAAAACGCTCTTAACCCAAAACATCCATGAAATCCAGGACACAATGAGAAGACAGAACCTAGGAATAATAGGTATAGAAGAGAGTGAAGATTCCCAACTTAAAGGACCAGTAAATATCTTCAACAACATAATAGAAGAAAACTTCACTAACTTAAAGAAAGACAAGAACATAAATATACAAGAAGCTGACAGAACTCCAAATAGATTGGACCAGAAAAGAAATTCATCCCATCACATTATAGTGAAAACACCAAATACACAAAACAAGGAAAGAATATTAAAAGCAGTAAGGGAAAAAGGTCAAGGAACATATAAAGGCAGACCTATCAGAATTACACCAGATTTCTCACCAGAGACTAAGAAAGCTAGAAGACCCTGGGCAGAACTCATACAGACCCTAAGAGAACACAACTCCCAGCCCAGGCTGCTATACCCAGCAAAATTCTCAATTAACATAGATGGTGAAACCAAAATATTCTATGACAAAACCAAATTTACACAATATGTGTCCACAAACCCAGCCCTATAAAGGATAATAAATGGTAAACATCAACTCAAGGAGAGAAACCACACCCTAGAAAACGCAAGAAAGTAATCTTTCAACAAACTGAAAAGAAGATAGCCACACAAATCTGAATGTAACATCGAAAATAACAGGAACCAACAATTACTAGTCCTTAATATCTCTTAACATCAATGGACTCAATTCCCCAATAAAAAGACATAAACTGACAAACTGGATCCATAAAGAGGACCCAGCATTTTGCTGCATTCAGGAAACACACCTCCAGGATAAAGACAAACACTACCTCGGAGTAAAGGGCTGGAAAACAATTTTCCAGGCAAATGGTCCCAAGAAACAGGATGGAGAAGACATTCTAATATCAGATAAAATCGACTTTCACCCAAAAGTCATCAAAAAAGACAAGGAAGGACTTCATACTCATCAAAGGAAAAATCTACCAAGAAGAACTCTCAATTCTGAACATCTATGCTCCAAATACAAGGTCACCCACACTCATAAAAGAAACCTTACTAACGCTAAAAGCACACATTGCACCTCACACAATAATGGTAGGAGAGCCCCATTATCATCAATGGACAGATCTTGGAATCACAAACTAAACAGAGACACAGTGAAACTAACAGAGGTAATGAACCAAATGGATTTAACAGATATCTATAGAACATTTCATCCTAAATCAAAAGAATATACCTTCTTCTTAGCACCTCATGGTACCTACTAAAAAATTGACCATATAATCGGTCACAAAACAAACCTCCACAGATACAAGAAGATTGAAATAATCTCATGCCTCCTATCAGATCACTACGGATTAAGGCTGGTCTTCAATGGCAACAATAACAAGAGAAAGGCCACATACACATGGAAACTGAACAATGCTCTACTCAGTGATAACTTGGTCAAG
>JAPYYD010006702.1:0-10911 GCA_028551405.1 Uromys caudimaculatus
TCTCAGTCCAGCAGTTACTGTAAAGTGAAACTTGGGGATTCCAAACGTTTCGGCCATGAAATCCAGGACACAATGAGAAGACAGAACCTAAGGACATTGTTTGCGTTTTTAAGAAACCAACACATTTCCCAAACTAGCCATGGCCCTCAGCATTCCCAGCCTCCAAACACGCTTTTCCCCATAACCTTGAACCCTGATGTTGTAGTGTTTGTGGGCTGCTAGGACACACAGAGTCAGATGATGTATTTCTGGAAGCAGTTACATTTCCTTACAACATGGCTCATTTAGTTATAGACAAATAATGATGAATAACGGAAATATAAAAGGTTAGCCATAAACGTCTAGCTAACAAATCCGGTGACAACGCCATGTTCTTTTTTATTTTTATTTTTTATTTTTTAGTATAGAATAGAGTTTATTTAGGGCATGGGGAGGCGAGTTAAGAGGGTGGTAGAGGCAGAGAAAGTCAGAGAGAGGGAGAGAGTAGAGAAGTAGAGAGGTAGAGGTCGGCCATGACCACGTGGAGAGAGGGGGGAAGGAATGGGGGGAGGTAAGAGAAGTAAGAGAGAGGCGAGAGAAAGAGATAAGAGCTCTTTTTTATTTTTGTTAACCTCCCATTGTCCTCTCTTATAATTTCCAAGAATCGAAGATTTGTTCCTCATATAAATAAATAAATAAATAAATAAATAAATAAATAAATAAATAAATAAAAGGTATATTGGGAGCTGACTCAGTGAGTAAAGCAGTTTCTGCACTAATGTCAGGACCAAGCTTAAAACCACAGAATCCATTAAAAGCCATGTGTGGTACCATGCATCTGTAGTCCCAAAGATGTCTGCCAAAATCCGCAGGCTAGTGAACCTGCCAGTACAGCATCAAACAAGACGTGGCATCTCAAACAAGCTGGAAGGCAAAGACCAACACCCAAGGTTGTTCTCTGACCTCTATATATGTACATGAGCACACACATACACAGACACACACACAAACACACATACACATGCTCACACACACACACACACACACACATACATACACACACATATGCATGCACACATGCATGCACATGCACACACATGCACATGCATGCACATGCACACACACGTGTGTACACACTCACGCATGCATACACAGACACATAAACAGACACATGCATGCAAGCACATACACTCACATAGACACAGACACACACAGGCACACACACAAATGTTTTAAAATCTTGACAAAATATATCTTTACCAACCATGTAAGTCAGTGAAGTTCGCTGCATTCATCTAGTTTACAAGGTATCAAAGGAAGTCAGCACAAATAAATGGTTCAAAGTAAAGTGAAATTAGTATAGTCTGTAATAACTAACCAAACATTTCAAACTGTCTAGAGGGGAAGAGTTTCAAACTTGCTGGCACACAGAAATGATGGCATTTGAAGAGATGGAGCCACTGGTTACCTGCTGTGACCGGTCTACATTGCACAGCTGCCATTCTGTGCTGCTGGCCTATCAATAACTACAAATGGATGCCAGCCAGAAGCACCCAAAGCCAGCCTTCAGCATGAATTATCGTGTGAATTTGTCTGCTGTCTTCTTCTTTACTTTTATCCTTTTTTAAATAAATGTATGTTTTATGGTACTTAAAAATAAATAACTAAATATTATATTACATCCCATAAATGCACACACAAATATTTATGTTATTTAAAAAGATTTAAATGGACATAAAAGAAATAGAACCTTAACACCATAGTTATTTGACACAAAATTTTAGGAAACAAAAAAATAGACACGTCATACAGAGTAAAAAGCCAACTGGAAAATGTAATTAAAATTGTATCAGTAATTACATCCAATGAGTTTATTAGACATGCTGATCCAAGAAACTCTGAGATAGAATAATAAATGCAAGATTCAACTACTTATGCTCTATAAATGGCTCACTGTATATATTAGGGTTCCCTAGAAGAACATAACCAATAGAATATATATTAAGGATATATAAGATTAATAAAGATATATATATATATATATATATATATGATATAGTTGGTTTGAGTGATGAATAAGTGCATAAATTCAGGGTGAAGCCTCACACCCTCCGTTCTGAACACCATTATAGCTATATATAAGTTCATTTAAGTTTGGATCGGGTTAATTTTTCCCCTCTGCTCCCAATTACTCATCAAACCCAGTTTTAACCTCTCAATACAACTGTTCACAGAGGAACTGCTAATCACTTGAAATTTTTCAGGGGAAAAAGGAGGTACCATCAATGTTCTACCCTCAACTCGCTACCTTTAGAGATCTGCTGATTACACGCCCATTCATTCCAAACTTGGAGAATTAAACCTAGGCTTAAGTATAATAAAAGCTTGCTAAAATGCCCTTTGTCCTCTTACTGGAGTTTGCAGTCTTACATGCAAAACGGAGGGGCAGGAAACACCGACAGAACCAGAAAGATAGCTGTGCACTGAGAATAACCAGAGCTTCTGCTCTTGTGTTTTGAGTTAGCCTCTGCTTCCCATACCTTGAGAGACATCAAATTAAAAGAATGTGACTCAAGACCACAAAAAGAAGAAAGAGAGAACGCACATAGATTTACAGGCCTGCACATAAGTCCATGGAGTTGCACAGACCCAAGCAGAAAGTTTATGTTCATGTGAGAATGGAAATTTCAGCTTCTTCCAGAAGCACCATCTGTTTCTGCTAGCTGGTCTTGGTTTGAATTATTTATTACAATAACCTCACATTTATCAGGCTAACCTTTGGATTGGCTCCTAAAAAATGGCAAATATTTAGGATTTTTGAGTAGGCCAGTAGAATGTAAAGATTAATTTTACCATTGTATTTAAGTCATTCGTGGGGATCTCTGTTATAATCAAAACAAGAAGAAATCATAGAGCTAACCATGTTTAATAAGTTTGATCCTTACAGATATTCAAGTGGTCTACAAGATGGTATTACTTGTGGTAATCTAGTATTTAATTATTTTGTGTATAAGTGTTTTGTCTGCGTGTATGTGCACACACTGCATGTGTACACAGAAGAGTCAGATCACCCAAAACTTGAGTTATGGGGAACCACCATGCAGGTTCTGGAAATCCAATCAGAACCCTTTGGTGTCCCTTCAAGAGCATCAAGTGCTCTTAACCATTCAACCATCTATCTAGCCCACATTAATTTTTTTTCAATAATAATAATTGGTGCAATTTTCAAACTAAAAAAATACATGTAATTCTCCGCCACAGTTAACACAGGATATTTCCCTTATCAGTCTGCTGATGAGGAATGGAGAAGACCAGAGTTCCCAGAATCAAAGTTAGGACTTTAAAAGCTGACAAACAGCTCTCTGTGGGTCTTTATGATCTGGTAAGTCTCAGTATCTTAAGAAAAATATAAATGACTTCTGAGAGGTGACGTTGAAGATAAACCTCATGTTCTGAAGGATTAAGTGTAGAAGCACTGGAGAAATGCATCCTCAAGAGACAGCATAAATGTGCGGAGATGTACAATACTATTAATCTCCGTGAAAGTTAGTTTTCCAAAATAGAAGGGGAAATACAGGTTTTCACATATTTCAGAACTCCATGTACAGCCTCTTGGCTTAATGGGCAACAGTGTTTCAATGAAAGACACAAATTTAAAAGAGTCTTTATGGGGTCGGTCTAAGAGGGCAGGATCCACGCACTTGCAGCAGAGGCTGCGTACCAATAAGCCAATTGAAAGATGAAACCATCACGATGCCAGTGGTGCATTTGAAGCACCTAATATGCTGACTGTCACTGCTTAGCAATACAGTGCACTGCAGGCTGTGGGCTGTTTTCCCTTGCGACGGCTAGGGCGGAGAGCTGGTACTTACTCTCCTATGCCTGATATTCCATCCCCGATATATAATACATTGGCAGCACCAGAAAAGATTAAAAACTCCTAAGTACAGTTTCTATGTGTTTCACTGGGGTAAACAAAAAAAATCTTCTGTCTAAGATCATCATGGGGGACCTTTGTAGTAACATTTTCACCTTCTTGAGCTGTCAGGAGGCTACCTACAGGCCATGATCCTGACCAATACAGTTCCAGTTCATTTTTCTCAAGCTCTGGCTGAAGGCAGCTCTAACAAGCTGGTCAGAGTAGGTCAGGCATCGGCAGCTCTAAGAAGCTGATGAATTCAGGGTAAGTCAGACATCGGCTCCTTCTAAATCAAGACTGAGCTCAGAATTCCAGCTTTGTCTATTTTGCCTTCATTTGTTCATCTTCCTGTTGTTGGGGTCTGGGCTGTTCCTCTCTAACTACCATGGTTGTTATTAAGTTTTTAAACATGTCTGTGGGTAGGAGCTTGTAAATGCATGCTCACATAAAGGTCAGAGCTGCCTGTTCCCTTGAGACACACAGTCCCTGACTGAACCTAAAGATCACAATTTTCCCAGCTAAGTGGCTGGGCATCAAGCTCCAGTGAGTCCTCTGTCTTCAAGCACCCATTCTAGGCACTGGGGTATAGGCACAGGCCGTCTGCCTTGCTGCTTTACCTAGGTGCTAGGGATCTGAACTCGGGTCCTTATGCTTGCACGCACATCGTGCCACTGAGCCATCTTCCCATTCTCTGACACATTGTTTAAATAGTCAAGACTAGAAAGAACTAAGAAGCAACTCTCTGAAAGTGTTGCTTTCTTGAATGTTGGCCTTTGGAAACAGTGTAGACAAATATTTAGGTTTGTTATCACAAAACTAGGCTAGAATCATGAGAGCTTTGGGGAACATAAAAAAGCAGCGTGGTGGAGATATCTGAGTCCCATATGATCCATGTTTTCCCTAACAGGAAGTATTTCAGGCCATGAGTCACCTATGGCTTAGCTAAGACTTTAAATCTTTGCATTTCAATCCCCTGAGTCTTTATGGAGGATAATCTTTAAAGGAGTACGGACCATGCCTGGCTCCTGAGTGGTCTCTTCCAGATTAGAGCATCAGTAAGCCAGGGCCATCTTAAAATTCTGCATCATTATTTTAACCTGCATGCGTGTGTGTGTGTGTGTGTATGTGTGTGTGTGTGTGTGTGTGTGTGTGTGAGAGAGAGAGAGAGAGAGAGAGAGAGAGAGAGAGAGAGAGAGAGAGAGAGAGAGAACGAGGTGGCAATCATGTGGAAATCAGAGGGAAACTCTTGGAATCAGTTCTCCCCAGCCACTCTGGTCCCCAGTCAACTCTGGTCCATCAGGGTTTCTCCCAAGCTACTATTTGTGCTGTCTGTCTGTCTGTCTATCTGTCTGGCTATCTATCTATCTATCTACCTATCTACCTATCTGCCTATCTATCTAGTGTCAATTTGACACAGCAAGGGTCATCTCAGAAGAGGGAACCTCAGTTGAGAATGCCTCCATCAGATTGTCCTGTAGGAGGACATTTTCTCAATTAACCATTGATGTAGGAGATCCAGGCCCACCATGAACAGTTCCACCATGGGGTTTGTGGTCCTGGGTTATAAGAAAGCAGGCTAAGCAAGCCGTGAGGAGCGAACCAATAAACAGCACTCCTCCATGGCAGCTGCTTCAGTTCCTGCCCCCAGCTGCCTGCCCTGTTTAAGTTTCAGCCTTGGTTTTGCTCAGTGATGGCCTCTATCACCAGGGCATGTAAGCAAAATAAACCCTTTCCTCCCCAAGCTGCTTTTAGTCTTGGTGTTTTTGCACTGCAATAGTTCAGTAGGATACCACTGAACCTTCTCACCAAGCTGAAAAATCTATATTATTGAGAAAGAATGTCTATATATTTCTTCCCAAATCCAACAGCCAATGAACAGAAAGTGTGTTTCATCTCTAGATTTCCCCACTTTGGTGGCTGTACAGTAATATCTCCAGCTGCCCAAAGAAGGAAGAACTGCAGTGCGGCCTTTGAATGATTAGTTCTTTGATGAATAGTCTCCATCACCCATGTCTCCTTCATTCTCAGTAGCAGTTTCCCATGACACACTGCTGGCAGGGAACAGGAGCCACACCTTTCATTACAAAAGCCGAGGAAGAGAGATCACAAGTTCCTCTGCCCAGTGACAGTAAAGACATGAGTGTGTGGTCTACTCCCAAGAAAATGCTTCCATTTTGATTCTGAAGGAGGAAGAAACATGTTCTAGTCATGACTTATTGTCTTAAGCATTTGGAAGGCTGAGGCAGGAGGATTTTGAGTTGGAGGCCAGTCTGAGCTACCCAGTATTAATTTCCTGGGCTAATGGTCCAGCTGCCCCCTATCCTTGCCTAGCACTAGACTAATGCACAGAAAGGTGACGTTAGCATTCAATGTCAGGTCACCCAGCAGAAAGCCTGACGAACAGCAATACCTACAGCATCTAAGGAGCGAGTCAGCCGAAAGAAACTAGTGCTTATGATTCAAAACCTGGTAGACTGTTAATATGCTCAATTCCCATGTTTGTACATGTCGATTAAAATAAATATCGAAAAGAAAATACTTGGTTAGGTGAGGACATTTTTATTTCAATCCACAATTCAGAAAACAATTAGAGTCACAACACAGATCTTTCAAATATGTTTAAGATAATACTTTTAAAGTGAGAATTTACCATCTCCTTCACTATGAATGTATTATAAGCAAGTTTTAATTTTAGGAGATAGTTTTGCGGGGCTGGAGAAATGGCTCAGCAGTTAAGAGCAGTTAAGAGTTAGCTGCTCTTCCAGTTGACCTGGGTTTATTCCCAGCATGCACATGACAGTTCACAACCATCTGGGATTCCATTTGCAAAGGATCTAACAGCCTCTTCTGGAACCTCCTCAGGCATGAGGCACAGAGTTGGTGCACAGACATACATATAGAAAAAAAAATTAGATAATAAAATTTTTAAATATTTTCATTAAAAAGAAATAGTTTTTTCACCTCCTAAAAAGAAAAGAACAACTAGAAAAAATCACCAACAATGAAGACAAGATGGACTTTCCTGACATGTTTCATTAAACTAATTTTGGTGTTTTGTAAGAATCTTTATTAAATATTCATAAAATCACAAGGTAGTAAACAATGTATATCAATGCTTATATATTTTAACTGAACCGTTCTTAGTAAGAATTCATCACCAATTTATGAAAGAGGAAAAACTAGAAAGAACAATAGGAAAGGTCTTCAGAGAAAATTAAAATCATTTCTAATCCAAAGTCACACCATGTTCAGGTCAGTTGGTCAGTTCCCACGTCTCCATCAGCTCTGAGGCACCGTTATCACTTATGCACATCAGCTCTGAGGCACCGTTATCACTTATGCAGAAAAACAGGGAGCTTGCGGATGAAGAGAAGACAGGGAGTGAAAGTTATTTTAAATATGTCCTACTGCCTGACAATGATGTCGTGAGTGACTGATGACCACTTGTGTGTAGGAGTTCCCAGTCTTTGGGTAAGACTTAATTTTACATCCAGTATTTGTCGGGGTTTTGTTGTTGTTGTTGTTGCTTCTTTTTTATTTATTCTTCTTTTATACATTACATCCCCATGGCAGTTTCCCTCTCTCCTCTCCTCCCAGTCCCTCCCTTTCAGCTTCCCTCTTCCCCAAACCCACTCTTCCTCCTTTTCTCTTCAGAAAAGAGCAGGCCTCCCAGGGATATCAACCAAACACAGCATGACAAGTTACAATGAGACCAGGCACAGACCCTCACGGCAAGGCAGCCCTGTATGAGGTTTGAGGTCCCAAAAGGGTCCCAAAAGCAGGCAAAAGAGTCAAAGACAGCCCCTGCTCCCACTATTAGGAGACCCAAAAGAACACCGAGCTACACAACCTTAACATATATGCAGAGAACCTAAGTCAGACCTATACAAGCTCCCTGATTGTCAGTTCAGTGTCTGTGAGGCCCTATGACCCCTGGTTAGTTGATTCTGTAGCTTTTCTTGTGGTGTCCCTGACCCCCCTGGCTCCTACAATCTTTTCTTGCCTTCTGCAGGATTGCCAGAGCTCCACCTAATGTTTGACTGTGGGTCTTTGCATTTCTCTTACGTCCAGTATTTGTAATTCAGGAATTAACAAGGGAGGGGGTATATAGCTCAGACAGTAGAATGCTTGCCTACCATGCTCAGATCCCTTAGTCCAATTCCCAACACCTCATAATCCAGGGGACATGGTAGTACTCACCTGTAGTCCTAGTACTCAGGAAATAGAGGCAAAGGATCAGAAGTTCAAAGTAATATTCAACTACAAGGCATAGAGACCAGCCTACTAGTTATTGAAACCCTGCCTTAAAAATGAAAATAAGGAATGGAGAGATGGCTCAGCGGTTAAGAGCACTGAGTGTCCTTCCAGAGGTCCTGAGTTCAATTCCCAGCAACCGCATGGTGGCTCACAACCATCTGTAATGGGATCTGATGCCCTCTTCTGGTGTGTCTGAAGACAGCTACAGTGTACTCACATACATGAAATAAATAAATTAATTAATACATAAATACATAAATAAATACATCTTTAAAAATGAAAATAAAAATGATAATTAACAGGTTAGTGGTAAATTTGAGACATAATATTTTTTCATGAAAAGTGTTATCACCATTGCGTTTATCAAGTAGCAGAAGCAGTTAGTCTCTAAACCAAAAGGAACGGGCAATAGAAGTTGGAAATCGAGATGAAATGAAAGTTTCCTGATGTAATATTGAGAAATAACAGAAGATTTTCTAGATGTAATTTCCAGTACACGGGCACTGGTGAAACTTAAGAAATACTCAGATTTAGAATTTCTGCAGTTTATCTCAAGGCAGCAGAAAAGTACTGAACAGTTCCCTGCATCCTCAAAGTTTAACCCGTGTCACAAGTTATTAACGTTATTAATGAACCTGCCCAGGCTGCACCGGATGCACCTGACCATGTAGTTAACAGTATCGTTTTTTTTCAACACTCCAGGATTTCTCCACTTGTCACAAAGTTATACAAATAAATTAATATCTCTAATCTAAAACCAAAAAAAAAACAAAATGCATTCAGACTTTAACAAATAAAAACTCAAGGGAAATAGACAAGTAATAAAATATTGTATCTCAAAGACTGCAGAAATCAGCAACCTTTCCCTGTAATATTTAGTGTTGGCTAAAAGTCAAAATGATAGCCTACCCACAGCAAAGAATTTGCCTGGCGCTTTAGCGCCACCCAGTGGCAGATAATGGTTACGCAGCCCAGCGGACGCCAAAGAAGAGAAACAGCCAGGCACCACAGAACCCATCAGAACCACTCTGCACCAACAGGCATTGTGTCAGAGTATTCGAAATTTTTCAGCAGTGCAAACCTGCTTAAGAATAGGAAACTAGGGCTGGAGAGACGGCTCGGCGGTTAAGAGCACTGACTGCTCTTCCAGAGGTTCTGAGTTCAACTCTCAGCACCCACATGGTGGTTCACAACCATCTGTAATAGGATCTGATACCCTCTTCTGGTGTGTCTGAAGACAGGTGCAGTATAATCACATAAATAAACAAATAAATCTTAAAAGACGAAGAGGAGGAGGAGGAGGAGGAGGAGGAGGAGGAGGAGGAGGAGGAGGAGGAGGAGGAGGAGGAGGAGGAGGAAGCTAAATCGCTTCTACAGTTACGGCTACCTGTATATAGTGAAATCATGAGTCCTCACTACATAAAGTAGATCCCGGTGATTGGCGGCTCCACTATATACCGAGCATCAAGTACATCTGAGATTAGGCCCTGCCTCCGTGCTTTCTACAACTGATGCCCACGACATTTCTTGGGAAATGTTACTGTCTTTGCAACATTAAATTCAATGAAAGGTAGAAAAAAAAGAAGAAGGAAAAAAAATTCTTTGTTCTGCCTGGCTCGCAGCTGAATCCTAACCTCCAGAGGTTCTCAGTGCATGTTTACTGAGTTAATGAAGAAATGGGATTCCTCCAGAATGACATTGGAGATGTGCTTTTCACTGTGTTCATTAAGACCACTGAAAATCCAATAAGGAAATAAATGCTCCCAATATACATATATATTATGCAAATGCTTTTAACAGGTCTTGTTTGACTTGTTTGTTCTGTGTCTCTGATTGGGGCTCTGGCACCGGTGTTTACGGAGCACACATAAACAAGTTCAAGTCTGACAAGAATTTTATAACCAAGTGTATGACTGGAAAACTTCCCTTCAGCTATTATTTTTTTAGATTCTAGTCTAAGGAGACCAGAGCTGGGTTAATTGAGAGTGAAGATAAAACCAGTGAGCGGAGGGGAGATTAAGTCAGTTCTATTCAAATCTGAGAGGGGCCTAGAACACAAGAGAAAAAACGCCAGCTGCTGCGAGAGTGGAGTGTCCTCTGCTGTGAGAACCGTGTGTCCCTTGCCACCTTCCTTCATCCCAGGATGTGCCCAATGTGATCACAATGAGCCGTTTCTAAGGAAAGTGAGGTTGACCAAGCCCAGCGTCAAAATGGAGGCATCTGGAATTCTGCCCCTCCTCCCCCCATTTCCAGACACTTTTTAATTCTTTCATTTAGGATTAATTTTTTTTTCGGGACAAGGTCTCACTCTGTAGCCCACGTTGGCCTGGAACTCACCATATATAGCCCAAGTTAGATCAAACTCATAGCAATTCTCCTGCCTCAGCCTCCTAAGTGCTGGGCTGCTCGCAGAAGCCATGTTTGTGTATATTTAAACCATCTCTGGGTCTGTTACAACACCTAATGTAAACGCCTGTGAATAGTTTTCACACTGGTACGATTAAGGATAATGACAAGATCTTAAAAGTCTGCCTGTGTTCGGCGCAGAAATAACTTGATTCTAAATGTGTGTGTTGGATCGTCTTCACCGCCAGCTTGATTGGATTAGAATCCCTGGGAGGCTAGTGTGGCACAGACTCTGGGTGTGTCCGTGAGGGAATGTCCAGGCGGAATTAACACAAGTGGGGAAGACCCAGCCCAAATGTAAGTAGCGCCCCAGCATGGGCTAGGGACCCAGGCGGAACAGACGGATCGGA
>JAPYYD010006703.1:0-10910 GCA_028551405.1 Uromys caudimaculatus
GCTCCACTATGTTCATGGCAGCCATATTTATAATAGCCAGAAGCTGGAAACAACCCAGATGTCCCTCATCAGAGGAATGGATACAGAAAATGTGGTACATCTACACAATGGAGTACTACTCAGCTATTAAAAACTTAATGAAATTTGCAGGCAAATGGATGGAACTTGAAAATATCATCCTGAGCGAGGTAACTTAGTCACAAAAGAAGGAACATGGTATGTATTCACTGATAAGTGGATATTAGCCCAAAAGTTCAGAATGCCCAAGTTTCACTTAATAATAACCATTGGACTGTGAGTGAGGTCCCAGATGGAGGAGTTGGAGGAAGGTCTGAAGGAGCTGAGTGAATTTGCAGCCCCATGGAGGGAGCAAGAGAGTCAATGGGCCTGACCCCCCTCCCCGGTCCTCCTGGAGTTTAGATCACCAACCAAAGAATACACATTGATGGACTTATGGTTTGGCCCACATATGTGGCAGAGGATGACCTCGATGGCCATCAGGGAGAGAGGAAAGGCCCTTGGGCCTGAGGATGTTAGAGGCCTCAGTAAGGGGGAATGTCAAGGCGGGAATATGGGGATGGGTGGACTGGGGTGGGTGGGTGGAAGTTTGAATTCCCTCCTAGAGGCGGGCTGGGGAGTGGACAGAGAGCATCCGAGGAGACTCAGAAAAGGGGAAACATTGGAAATGTACATAAAGTATCAAAAATAAAAAAAGAAAAAAAATCCAATAAAAAAGGAACTCAGATATCTAATTGATAGAAACTGTTATCATTGACACAAACAACTATTCATATTTTTCTTTTAATAAGAAATAAGATGATTTGTGGCTGGGGACCTCAGCTTGGGCCACAGGGTTCCATAATCAAGCAGTACCAGGAGAAAGTTACTCTCCCAGGAGCGTGGAAAAGCCGTGAGTGGGGACAAGACAAGCAGCACTGCTCACCGGGACCTGCCTGGAACTGCAGGTTACAGAGACTGAGGGACAGAAAACTTCCGGTTTCCATCTGTGGCTGGGGACCTCAGTTTGGGCCAAAGGGCTCCAAAGCCAATTAGCTACTCCCCCCCCCCCCAGGAGCGTGGAAAAGACTTGAGTGGGGTTAAGACGAGCACCACTGCTCACCGGGACCTGAGCCTGGGCCACAGGGCTCCAGGAGAGAGCTGGTATCCCAGGAGTGCTGACACACCTTCGAGCATAGGCAAAACCATCACTTCTGTTCAAACTCACTGGATCAAGAGGGACCCTTGTAGAGCCATCAGGACACAGGAACCAAGGGACAACTGGGGACAAGATCCTTCTGGTTTCTGTCTGCACCCCAGAGCTGACCCTGTGCCACAGCACTCCAAACCCAAACACCTCTCAGAGAGAGCTGGTCTTCAAGGAGTATTGATACAGAGGCCTGCAGGAGGGACAAGCCACAGCCAGACAGAGTAAGATTAGCTAACATCAGAGTTAACAAGATGGCAAAAGGCAAAGACAAGAACATAAGGAACAGAAACCAAGGCCACTTGACAACATCAGAACCCAGCTCTCCCACCACAGCAAGCCCTGGATACCCCAACAAACCAGAAAAGCAAGACTCAGATTTAAAATCAGTTCTCATGATGATGATAGAAGACTTTAAGAAAGAAATTAACACCCTTAAAGAAACACAAGAGAACAGAGGTAAAGAACTAGAAGCCCTTAAAGAGGAAACACAGAAATCCATTAAAGAATTACAGGAAAACACAATCAAACAGACAGAGGAAATGAAAAAAACTATCCAGGAGCTAAAAATAGAAATAGATACAATAAAGAAATCACAAAAAGAGACAACCGTGGTGTTAGAAAATCTAGGAAAGAGATCAGGAGTCATAGATGCAAGCATAACCAACAGAATACAAGAGATAGAAGAGAGAATCTCAGGAGCAGAAGATACCATAGACAACATTGACATAACAGTAAAAGAACATACAAAATGCAAAAACTCCTAACCCAAAACATCCATGAAATCCAGGACAAAATGAGAAGACAGAACCTAAGGATAATAGGTATAGAAGAGAGTGAAGATTCCCAACTTAAAGGACCAGTAAATATCTTCAACAAAATCATAAAAGAAGACTTCCCTAACTTAAAGAAAGAGATGAACATACATATACAAGAAGCTTACAAAACTCCAAATAGATTGGACCAGAAAAGTAATTCCTCCTGTCATATACTGAAAACATCAAATACACAAAACAAAGAAAGAATATTAAAAACAGTAAGGGAAAAAGGTCAAGTAACATTTAAAGGAAGACCTATCAGAATTACACCAGACTTCTCACCAGAGACTATGAAAGCTAGAAGATCTTGAGCAGAACTCATACAGACCCTAAGAGAACACAACTGCCAGCCCAGGCTGTTATACCCAGCAAAACTCTCAATTAACATAGATGTTGAAACCAAAATATTCCATGACAAAACCAAATTTCTGCAATATGTTTCCACAAACCCAGCCCTACAAAGGATAATAGATGGTAAATGTCAACTCAAGGAGGGAAACCACACCCTAGAACATGCAAGAAAGTAATCTTTCAACAAACTGAAAAGAAGATAGCCACACAAACCTAAAAGTAACATCGAAAATAATGGATCACAACAATCACTATTCCTTAATATCTCTTAAAATCAATGCACTCAATTCCCCAATAAAAAGACATAGACTGACAAACTAGATCCATAAAGAAGACCCAGCATTTTGCTGCATTCAGGAAACACACCTCCGGGATAAAGACAAACACTACCTCAGAGTAAAGGGCTGGAAAACAAGTTTCCAGGCAAATGGTCCCAAAAAACAGGCCGGAGTAGCCATTCTAATATCGGATAAAATCAACTTTCACCCAAAAGTAATCAAAAAAGATAAGGAAGGACTTCATGCTCATTAAAGAAAAAAATCTACCAAGAAG
This sequence comes from Uromys caudimaculatus, assembly GCA_028551405.1. Lineage (NCBI taxonomy): Eukaryota > Metazoa > Chordata > Mammalia > Rodentia > Muridae > Uromys > Uromys caudimaculatus. The sequence continues at coordinate 2,926 of JAPYYD010006703.1, forward strand.
AACTCTCAGTCCTAAACATCTATGCTCCAAATGCAAGAGCACCCACATTCATAAAAGAAACCTTACTAAAGCTCAAAGCACGCATCGCACCTCACACAATAATAGTAGGAGACTTCAACACTCCACTATCATCAATGGACAGATCTTGGAATCACAAACTAAACAGAGACACAGTGAAACTGAAAGATGTTATGAACCAAATAGATTTAACAGATATCTATAGAACATTTCATCATAAATCAAAAGAATATACCTTCTTCTCAGCACCTCACGGTACCTTCTCCAAAACTGATCATATAATCGGTCACAAAACAAACCTCCACAGATACAAGAAGATTGAAATTATCCCATGCCTCCTATCAGATCACTACGGATTAAGGCTGGTCTTCAATGGCAAAAATAACCTCAGAAAGCCCACATACACATGGAAGCTGAACAATGCTCTACTCAGTGACAACTTGGTCAGGGAAGAAATAAAGAAAGAAATTAAAGACTTCCTTGAATTTATAATGAAAATGAAAGTACAACATACCCAAACTTATGAGAAACTTTGAAAGCAGTGTTAAGAGGAAAACTCATAGCTTTGAGTGCCTCCAAAAAGAAACTGGAGAGAGCATACACTAGCAGCCTAACAGCACACTTGAAACCTCTAAACAAAAAGAAACTAATGCACCGAAGAGGAGTAGAAGGCAGGAAATAATCAAACTCAGGGCTGAAATCAACCAAGTAGAAACAAAAAAAAACTATACAAAGAATCAACAAAACCAGGAGTTGGTTCTTTAAAAAATTAACAAGATAGATATACCCTTAGCCAGACTAACCAGAGGGCACAGAGACAGAATCCAAATTAACAAAATTAGAAATGAAAAGGGAGACATAACAACAGATTCTGAGGAAATTCAAAAAATCATCAGTTCCTACTACAAAAGCCTATACTCATCAAAACTGCAAAATATGGATGAAATGGACAATTTTCTAGACAGATACCAAATACCAAAGTTAAGTCAGGATCAGATAAACCATTTAAACAGTCCCATAATGCCTAAGGAAATCAAAGCAGTCATTAAAAGTCTTCCAACCAAAAATGCCCAGGACCAGAATGGTTCAATGCAGAATTCTATCAGACCTTCAAAGAAGAACTAATACCAATACTCTTCAATCTATTCCACAAAATAGAAACAGAAGGAACACTACCCAATTCCTTCTATGAGGCCACAGTTACACTGATACCAAAACCTCAGAAAACCCCAACAAAGAAAGAAAACTTCAGACCAATTTCCTTTATGAATATCGATGCTTTTTCAGCATCTAAAGAACTGACCATTTGTTTTTTTTTTTCTTTGAGTTTGTTTATGTAGTGGATTACATTGATGGATTTCTGGGTATTGAACCATCCCTGCTTCCCTGGGAAGAAGCCTATTTGATCATGATGAAAGACAGGTTTTTTTTTTTTTTCTTTTTTCTTTTTGATACTTTATTTACATTTCCAATGTTTCCCCTTTTCTAGATCTCCTCTTTGGAAACCCCCTATCCCTTCCCCCTCCCCGCCTCTATGAGGGAATTCCACCTCCCACCCACTCGCTTACCCATTCCCATATTCCCACCTTGACATTCCCCTTTACTGGGGCCTCTAACATCCTCAGGCCCAAGGGCCTCTCCTCTCTCCCTGATGGCCAATGAGGCCATCCTCTACCACATATGTGGTCCGAACCATGGGTCCCTAGATGTGTATTCTTTGGTTGGTAGTCCAAACTCCAGGATGACCAGGGGTCGGGGGAGGTCAGGCCCATTGACACTCTTGCTCCCTCCTTGGGGCTGCAAACTCCCTCAGCTCCTTCAGACCTTTCTCCAACTCCTCCATCTGGGACCTCACTCTCAGTCCAGCGGTTACTATAAAGTAAAACTTGGGCATTCTGAATTTTGGGCTAATATCCGCTTATCAGTGAGTACATACCATGTTCGTTCTTTCGTGACTGAGTTATCTCGCTCAGGATGATATTTTCAAGTTCCCTCCATTTGCCTGCAAATTTCATTAAGTCATTGTTTTTAATAGCTGAGTAGTACTCCATTTTGTAGATGTACCACATTTTCTGCCTCCATTCCTCTGATGAGGGACATCTGGGTTGTTTCCAGCTTTAATGTCTTCTTTGATTTGGTTTGTGAGAATTTTATTGAGTATTTTTGCATCGATATTCATAAGGGAAATTGGTCTGAAGTTTTCTTTCTTTGTTGGGTGTTTGTGAGGTTTCGGTATCAGTGTAACTGTGGCTTCATTGCATTGTATCTTAAAACTCTGATGTGTTTATGAACCCAACATGGAACTAATTTTAAAGTAGGAAGAAATCTACGTATGAATAAATTTCTGTAACATTTTGTTTTCTAGTTTTAATAGTTTTCCCAGAGTTTCACTTGTGCTTTCTTTTTAGTTTGTTTTCATTATTTCTATCATAATCCATTATATTTACTTATTTGTGAAAAAAAAGTAATGTTAAAGCCCGTGTCCTGTGACACAACTCCTCAAACGTGGTTGCACCTCCCAATGGATCCTAAATAGTTGCGCCAACTCCAGACCAAACACTCAACTATATGAGGTTATGGAAATCATCTCATTCAATATAGGAAAACTTGTGTTCTTTAAGTAAACCGTAACTGGGCCAAGAAAAAACCTGGTATGCAACAGCATAAATAGAAACCAAAGCATGATCAGATTTCATTTCATTTTTTGGCTCAGTTTTGATATGTATTTCCAGTCACCAGAACATTTAAAGTATTAGCTTTCTGCTAAATGACTGGATACTTACTTAAATAAGAAACAGTGTTTTTAATGTTTGCTTTCCAGCTTGAAGCTCTGAATGTAAAATTTTCGGTCTTCTACATGGTTTTACTCTTAGTGATCTATTCCAAATACCCCTTCCTCCCAAAAAGATGAGAGTAATTTCTCTTGTTCTAGTTTGTAAGATTATATTAAATATTTTTTTTTAAAAAAAGGCATGGCATGGTCCTTCATGTAAAAACACATATATTATTTTAGAGTGTACAAATTCTCTCACTATCTATTAATATCCATACTTTGCATGCTAATTAAGGCCTTCAACAGGTTTAAAAATCTGAAAACCACATAAGACGACAGAGGTTTTGAGAAATTCCAGTTGATTTCATTGGGAGTGGCACACGTGGAATAACAATCAGGAATCTATCCTAATTAGTAAGCCTCAGTTACACTACTGTTAAATACTATCCAGCATATTGGACTACCATCTGATCTTGGAAGATATTAATGTTACATTTGGGTTCTGTTGAATGTCACCTGGTAATATTTATTAAGCAGAGAGAATTTAAAACCTTTTTGTGGTTAAAAAATAAATGTGTTTCCTAGGATGTAGTCCATCCTTTTACCCTTTCCTTTTCACAAGAAACAAAGCTAAATTGATTAGTGGTGTTTGCTTTAAGATTATCTCCAGCAATCACTTTGAGGCTTTAATGAAATATTTCTTAGAATATTCATTATTTATGAAAATAACGAAACATTTGGATAAGGTAAATAATGTCAGAAAAATGGTAGTTCTTCAAATGGTTATGCATCCTCATGTTTGAAACCTCTCTCTCTCTCTCTAATTCACTTGTGTTTTATCCTCATGACATCCTTGTCATGATAGCCAGTGAATTCCAGATCAAAGATACTAAGAGAATGCACTCTCTCCTTTGGCTCTTTCCTACAAAAGTAACCCAAGAACTAATCTTTTCTTTCTGCATTTGCTTTTGATTGGATTACATTACCTTAATTAATTAAATAAGTGTAACAGTAAAATGAAAATCTCCAAGTATATATCACATAATCACATTGAAAGTAATAAATACCTTTCTTGCCTCAGGTGATTTAATTATAGTTGTCATACTTTTATCCTACAATAAACAATGCAAAGAATTTGTGAAACTCAATTTGTCTCCCCTACATCTTTGCTTTGCTTGTAGCAAATCAACTACTTCAAGAATCTTTAAACAAAGAAAGTATGGTGATTAGCATATTAAGGAAAATGTTATTTAAATGTAACATTTAGTATTTCATTAACGCATTTGTGTCTAATCACCAAAGCAGTATTGTTTAATTAATACATTTGTTATTTCAAAGCAGAATGAATACGATTAGGACAATATAAGACAGGTAAGTTTTAAAGAATACCACTCCAGAAAGACAAAATCTTCAAGAAAGAACTCACATTTGCATTTTTACACTTTATACTTCTAGCTTGCAATGTAGAGTGTTAGTCTTACAAATGGTTTCAGATAAGAAATGCATTGAAAAAAGAATGTGTATGCAAAATTTTATCTCAGGGACAATGAGAAACCCCTAACAATAACTTGAGGAAATGTGTCTCACCACCAGAGCAGAAAAGCATCCTCATATATTGCATATCGACCCCAACAAAAACACTAAAAGACTTTTTAGATTCCTGAAAGAGCACTCTATAATTCTAACTCATAGGATATTGTTCCATATCAAGAATGAAACTCTGTGTATATGTGTGTGTGTGTGTGTGTGTGTGTGTGTGTGTGTGTGTGTGTGTGTGTGTGAATCTGAATAGTGACATAGAACTAATTATTTAACTGTTTTGGAAAAAAACCAGTCAGATAAAGTACCTATTTACATTTTACCTTTTGTATAAAATGTTCCTCTTCTCCTTCAAACAATGGGAGAAGAGCACAGTGTTAGTCTTCTCATTTATTTTACATTAAAATAGCATTTCAAATGTAAAATGAAAGCTAACAAAAGAAAGGAATAAGATAAAAAATATTGGAAACCATTATATAAGCAGGATAAGGAACTAGATATTTTCAAACCCATACTAGAATTCCTTCAACTTAAAATTTTCGCCTTTTCCTTTCAATAATAAGGAACTAACAGATTTAAAAAAATGTTGCTTTTTTTTTTTTTTTTTTTTTTTTTTTTTTTTTTTTTTTTTTTTTTTTTGGTTTTTCGAGACAGAGTTTCTCTGTGTAACCCTGGCTGTTCTGAAACTCACTCTGTAGACCAGGCTGGCTTCGAGCTCAGAAATCCACCTGCCTCTGCCTCCCAAGCTCTGGGATTAAAGATGTGCGCTACCACTGCCCAGCAATGTTGCTCATTTCTACTGCATCTGGACACTATCCTTATACCAAGGTCACAATAAGATTCAGTGATTAATTTCACTATGGTCTTACAATAAAAGCATGTTTAATCTCCTTAGTGAAAATACCTGTATTCACACATCTAGTTCTATTATAAGGCCAACAGAAGTGTGATTACTTATAGAAATAGTACATATTGTACACTTAAGGCAACTTCTAAGGACTTTAAAGTTAAAATGGAAATGAGCAACTAGATTAGAGATTAACAAACTTTCAGTGATTTTTGAAATACATGATGTTATATATTTTCCAATCCTGAACTTCTATCCACAGAGAGATTACTACTTTTCTGGAATATACTTAAAATGAGTAAATTATCCAGACTAAACTGTTTTCTCCTTATTGAAATCGCAGGCCTCTGGGTTTGCAATTTGAATATGTTTCTGGAGAAGGCTCTTACTCTGTTTTACATATACATCACTTTTCAAGTCTCATGTCTAATTATCACACATGTATACTTTAAGGTGATATTAAACCAATATTCTGTGCCTATACTTTGTTCACTATGAATTTAGCATTCCCTTGTTCTCAACAGAGGTCTTCCTGGTGATCATAAATGCTTATTCTCCATTCTATGAAATGAGTTTTTATTATGATTCTTTTTAGCATTCTCTAGGTTTCTGTCCTGTAACACATGGGTTTTATCTTTATATAAACATGGTTAGTAATACCACAACAAATGCTTTCTAGGGTGCAAGCAGAGTGTATTAGTTTTGGTATGTGAGTACATTTTTATATGTGTTGAAAGCATTCTGTAGCATGCTGTGTATATTAAAAATGAACAATGGCATTTATGCAGAAGAATTCCATAACTACTATCCATTCTTTGTATCCCCTTTTAGTATATAATGATTAATGAGGAGTTTAGCTATCTAACTAAGCAGTCAGAGTACTCAATGGGCAAGAGTACAAGGCAGTTCTTTTATATAATATATCTAAGCAAAGTTGCTGAAGAAACGCCTTGCACTTTAAATGAGGTTGAGGCCTTGTTGCTCTGACATCAAAACAAGTATGGATTTGTCTTTGCAAAACTGGGTATGCTATGTCTGTAGGTTAAGAATCAAATTCAAGAGTGATTATTCAATTCCATCGTGACTTAGAACTGCTTCAGTTCCAGAAAAACCTTTCAAGTCAACAAGCTTAGAAATGTATTTGTTGTGGTATTAGGACTAAGTTCTGTTGGATTTTGTTTTAAGGATTGTGAGCTGAAAGTCATGCATCTTGTATATTTACCCAGAATACAAAATTAGCCAACAGACTCAAGCATTTGTCAGATTATTACCAGCTATACTTTTGTATTGTTAAAATATTGCTAAATAACATTTTCTACAATCTTCAATATCTTCAACTAAAGAAAGTCTAGAATATTTCTCCCTTTTCTTTCAAATCAGAAAAATTTTAAATTATCAAGGGACTTTCCCAGGGACAGCACAATCGATACAGAAGGACTAAACAAAGGATCCATCGTGATACAGAGTATGTTGGTATGACAAATAGAATAAAGATTTCTTTATCTTCCTAATCATCTTCAATTTATTAGTTACTATATTAAATTTTAGAGGGAAATAGCCAATACCTTCAAAGAGCATACAGTCTTATAAGTAAAGTATTGTATACCTGGTATACAAATATAACAGCTGATTTACACATAATTTTTCAAGTACTCACCTAATATTTTCTATATTTTGGGTGTTATACTAAGTCCTGAGTGTATAGTATGGAAGTTTTTAAAAATGAAAAACATAAACATAACAATAGATAAACTGTTTTAGCTAGGTACTAAATCCTAAGCACTGGAAAGAGAAACGAAAGGAAGGAAGGAAGGATGGAAGGAAGGAAGGAAGGAAGGAAGGAAGGAAGGAAGGAAGGAAGGAAGGAAGGAAAGAAGGAAGGAAGGAAGGAAGGAAGGAAGGACAGAAGAAAGGAAGGAAGGGAGGAAGGAACGAAGGAAGGAACGAAGGAACGAAGGAACAAAGGAAAGAAGGAAGGAAAGAAGATGATTTGCCTTATGAAATCAGTTTGATGAGGATATCAGAGTGTAATTATTTATAAAATGCTTATAGTAAAGTGTATTTAAAAGAACAATTACAATGCTATGTTATGAAACTAGAATCCCAGTATGAACAAAGTAGAATTATCTCCACTAAAAGGATACTTCAGGCCGGGAACCTCAGCTTGGGCCACAGGGCTCCATAGCAAATTAGCACAGGGACAAAGATCCATCTCAGGAGCTCTGAAAAGCCAGGAGAGGGCCAAAGACATGCCCCACAGCTCACCAGGAACTGCCCTGAACCCACGAGACACAGGGACCGAGATCAGACCCGCTGCCACAGCTCTCCAAACCCAAACACCTCTCAGAGAGAGCTGGTCTTCAAGGAGTACTGACACAGAGACCTGCAAGAGGGGCAAGCCACAACTAGACAGAGTAAGATCAGCTAACAACAGAGTCAACAAGATGGCAAAAGGCAAGGGCAAGAACATAAAGAACAGAAACCAGAGTACTCTGCACCGTCTGAACTGAGCTCTCCCACCACAGCAAGCACTGGATACCCCAACACACCAGAAAAGCAAGACTCAGATTTAAAATCATTTCTCATAAGGATGATAGAAGACTTTAAGAAAGAAATGAATAACACCCTTAAAGAAATGCAAGAGAACAGGGATAAACAACGAGAAGGCTTTCAAGAGGAAATGCAAAAATACATTAAAGAATTACAGGATACCTCAATCAAACAGGCAGGATTTCAAGAAAACACAATCAAACAGACAAAGGAAATGCACAAAACTATCCAGGAGATAAAATGGAAATGGAAACAATG
>JAPYYD010006704.1:0-10910 GCA_028551405.1 Uromys caudimaculatus
TTGTTGGATACTACTAATGATATTCTGCTACGCTTTCAGACAGCATAACTGTCATTGGAAAGACTTCACTCAGCAGCTGATGGGAACATATGCAGAGACCCACAGCCAAACATTAGGTGGAGCTTGGGGAATCTTGCAGAAGAGGGGAAGGAAGGATTCAAGGAGCCAAAGAGATCAATGACACCACAGGCAAACCTATAATCAATTTACTTGGACCCATAGAGATAGCCTGAACCATGAACTACCAACTAGGCCCCCCTACACATATGTAAAAATATACAGCTTGGTCTTCATCTGTGTTCCTTGACAGCAGGAGAATGAACTATTTTTTACTCTGCTGCTTGCCTCTCTTGGATCCCTTTCCTGTAACTGGGCTACTTTGTTTAGCTTCAATAGAAGAGGATACACCTGATCCTACTGCAACTTGATACTCAAGACATGTTGATAGGTATGGGAGGCCTTCTCTTCTTTGAAGAGAAAGGGGACAAGAATGGGGTAGGGGAGAGAAGAGGGTGGGACTGGGAGAAGAAGCTGGGATCAGGGATGTAAAGTAAGTAAGTAAATTAGTTAATGGAAAAAAAAAAAAACCAGGAGAATTACTTCTAACAATAAATATTGCTAAGTTTTTCCTAAACCTGCAAATGAAATTGCACAACCTCTAACTGTTTTTTTTTTAAATAAAAATATCTGTGTTAGAGTCAAACACACAAAAAAAGTCAATGATTATGTTAAATGAGTTAAACTGGTAAAAAAAATTTTTCAAAGTAAATTATCATGTTTTTACTTAATACTTATGCTCACACTTCAACATGGTGCTATTTACTGTTACAATAGGACACATGCATGGAAAATCTAAAGTGAAAAAAGTGAAATGAATTAATATTTAATATACTACTTTTAATCCTTTGTTCATTGGCTTAGTCATGTTTTATCATATAGTCATTAGACATATACTTAATATATATTTCATTAGGACTAAGCAAAGTTGCTCTAATGTGAAGGAATTCTAACAACAAAAATGAACAGTTTGCACTCAAATACTGTGAGGGTGAGGGGATTGCTGGGGAATCTGCTTGCCATGATGCTAACTCTGCCATGGGATCCATACTTATAGAGTAGTCATTACGACTACAATATGCCAGACATGTGGGACAGGAGAAAAAAATATTACATGGTGAGAGTAATATGGACTCTTAAGGCTTCCTGTCTATACATTCAGTCCTGTCTAAGTGAAATAATATTAAAAAGTACACAGAAATTATTGTGTTAGTAGCTGTAGAATTATTTGTCTATCAGTTACATAATTATTTATAAAATAAAATAAAAGTCAAAACTAACACTTCTGAAAACTGACATTCTCACTGTGGTGTGTTCACTAACCCAAACTATTATACCATAACCCTATCTGATCTCAACTCTCCTTTTGCAAGATGTATTCTATGGTCACCCAGGTTGCATTACAAACCCTACAAAATTTGCACAGGCCTTATCCTTCCAGAGCACTGGTGATGTTTTACTAGAGCAGTACTCTCTTTTATTACATACACTCAGAGTAACTTGGTTTTTCTTTGTCACTAAGTTTTTCCATTGAACTTTTTGAGGGATAACCTCTGAACACAGAGCAGCTTTGCTTGTGGAATGAGACAGTAGTCCAATTACAACTGCCTGACACTATTGACAATCATCAAATGGAAATATCATTATTTTGGCTTATATTACAAATATAAAGCTGAGTAGATTTACAGCATATGGTAGTGGCTTCAGAGCAGTTGTTAAATGAAGGTGTCTTGATTACTTTTCTATTGTTATGACAAAGCACCATGACCAAAATTATAACTGAAAGCATTTAACTGGGGCTCATGTTTCCATGATCATTGTGGGGGGATGGTAGCAAGCAGGCCGGTATAGTGCTGGACCTGAGAACTTACATACTGACCCACAAGTTGGAGTCAGAGAGAGGGAGAGAACTAATTGAAAATGATGTGAGTTACTTAACTTCAAACCCAACTCCAGTAACACACCTCATCCAGCATGACCACACCTTGTAATACTCCTCCAAACAGCTCAACCAACTTTGGAACATGTATTAAAACATACAAATTTATGGGGACCATTCTCATTCTAAACACAGCAGAGGTGCTGTAGCTGTGGTGAAACACCAGGATACAATGCCATTTATCAAAGAACGAGTTTATTTTGTCTTATAAGAGCATTGGGATAGAAATCTATGTTAGCAAGGATGTCAGCTAGAGAATAGATATGAAACCCCACATCTTCAGACACATGGATAAAGCAGAGTGTAAACAAGATCTGAGGTAAGCCTACTAAATTCCCAAAGACCTCTTTCAGGTTACACTTCCTCCAGCAAAGCTCTACCTACTAAAGTTTCCATAACCTCCCCAAACAGTGTACCATGTATCCAAAAAGTTGGCCCTATGGGGAAGATTTGTTCATCCAAACTACCATAAGCTAACATATAGAAAAGAAGATAGCATGTATAAACATTGTGATGTATTGTCCGGAAATGATACTAAGAGAAGTGAGAAAAAAATCCATGCAAACTCAGTGCTGATCAATCCAATATTTCAACCACACACTTACTGAGTTTCTTCACTTGTCTTCTAACTATGAGTTCAAATGCACCCCATAAATTGGCTGATAATTTATCTTTAATATCATTGGGGAAAGTGTCATTTTATAAGCACCAAGAAACTACTGTGCTTAAAGTAAAATAACATGATGATTGCTTCTGATGTTTCTCTCATTTTCACATCATTACATACATGGGAACCTTGTGTTCATACTACCTAATAGTTAACGCAGAATAGTTGTACAGCAAAGATTATCGAGGAATGAATGACACCAGCCTCATTCATTTTTTGTGGTCTAATTTGTGCTCATCATGTATGCAAACTCTATTGTGAAAATGTAGATCCATCAGTGAATGGCATAAAGACATATCAGAGATAGATGAATAAAATTATGAATTAAGTAAAGAACCATTGTGACATTCAGACTGTAGCACATACCTTTACCTTCTTTTAGCATAAGAACAATTCCTAAAGAAATAATTCTGTTAAGAAAAATGGGGTAATGAAAAAAATTGTGACCTTAGAAAGTGGTGCTGATGCTGTTTCTTGAATTTGATTGAACTTGATATCAAATTTAAAAAGACTATGCATGTATCAAGTTCATATTCTTAGTTTATAAAAAGACAATTGCTATTTTTATTATAAGTGATATTATCAACACACAAAATATAAAATGTTTGCTAAGTAATATTACAACATGTGTGTTTTCACATAGCAAAATGTAGATGCATGATAACTGTCAGTGTCGGCTCTAGGGTGGATTTTCCTAAATGTCCTTGGTTATAGGCTATACATATTTACTTATTAAATACATAACTTGGGGGACCAGGAAGAAGGTCCAGTAAGTAAAATTGCTATGAAAGGACTGATTTCAGATTCCCAGAACACATGTTAAGCTGCTAACAGCAGCAGCACACATCTGTAATTTCAGTGCTTCTTTAGTAAGATGAGAGGTGGAGACAGAATACACAAAGGCCACCTAGTCTTTTGAATATAACAGCGAGCAAGAGAAGACCTGTCTCAAAGAAGGTGGGAGGAGAGTAGATACCTAAGACTGTCCTCTGACTACCACATGCACACCTTAACTCACGTACACTTTTATACATATACACAGAGATTCAAATACATATCCATAGCTTTCTTGCCATCTTGGGTGAATGTTCTTACTTTTTAGTTTGGGGCATCTCGAGGAAATTTGTATTTGTTGTTTGGATTGCCATGCACCTGTGCAGCACAGAACACTGGGAATTTAATAAACACTGATCTAAGAGATAAAATTGTAATTACTATTTCAGAAAACCACATTAATACTTTCTAGACAAAATTAATTTGTTCCACTAGTCATTAAATGAATTTATAGGCACTGAGTCATTTAATCTTCATAAAACTCCTAAGTCCTTACCTCTAGTTTCAAGAAGTATAAATGTGAGCTACAGAGATGCTAAAGAATTTACCTGGTGGTAGCTGGATTCCTAGCTGGCTATCAGATCTTTCAATCTTGTTCTTGATTATACCTGAGTACGTCTCTACTAATAAAACCTTAATTTCATCTAGTATTACATTTTTAAAACACTCTGTATTCATTCCTACCTAGAGCAAATGATCCTTGAAAATGATTTTTGCAAATATATAGAAACAATAGCTCCAGGGCCAACATCAGATCTAGAGTTTAAAATGGCCAATGCCATGCAGATACTAAGAACAATCTCCTAAAATTTAGCTTCCTGTCCCTGCTGTAACAAATTTGTTATTTTGTAACAAAATAGATTTGTTATTTGTAACAAATATGAAAAAAATGTCAACACTTTCTTCTTGGATGCATACAATATGAACTAAGAAACACAAAGCCTAGAGAAATGGGTTCTAAAATTATGGTTATGTAGCTATTACTAATCTGTTACCAGATCTGTTACTAAATTTTTATTTGTAACAAATCTAATTGCCATAACATTAGAGGCTACATACAAATAAAATGAAAACCCACTTAATCTTCCAGGAGTCAAAATTCCAAAATGAGTCTTGTGAACATATCAGCAGGGCTGATTTACTCTGAAGACTTCAAGAAAATAAAAAGACAGTCCACTCATTCCCCTATGTGTAGAAGCTGTTGACATATGTTGCCTAACAGTCACAAAACTTCAATCTCTGCTGTCTTTCTTATAATGTTTTTTTGTTTGTTTGTTTTTTTATCTCCACTCAGACAATTCAGGAAAGTATCCCAATTATAAAAATAAGCCAAAATTCTTAGCTAAACCCACTTCCACAGTGTCTTTTGCCATGTAAATTAAAACATGCTCATGAGTTCTGGTGATCTCCTTGCTCACTCTACTGGCTAGTTTTGTGTGTCAACTTGACACAAGCTGGAGTTTTCACATAGAAAGGAACTTCAGGTGAGGAAATGCCTCCATAAGATCTAGCTGTACGGCATTTTCTCAATTAGTGATCTAGTGGGGAGGGCCCATTGTGGGTAGTACCACCCCTGGGCCGGTAGTCTTGGGTTCTATAAGAGAGCAAGCTAAACAAGGCAGGGGAAGCAAGCCAGTAAGTAACATTCCTCCATGGCCTCTGCATCAGCTCCTGCTTCCTGAACTGCTTGAGTTCCAGGCCTGACTTCCTTTGGTGATGAACAGCAACATGGAAGTGTAAACTGAATAAATCCTTTCCTCTGCAACTTGCTTCTTGATCATGATGTTTTGTACAGGAATAGAAACCCTGACTAAGACAATCACCATAACAAGAGTATCTGAAGAAGCAACTATAAAAAAGTTTCTTAACTCAGTTGTCACTGAGCTGAGCTGAATATGACATTGAAAGGATGGAGATCACATAAAATGTAAATATATATATATGTGTGTGTGTATACATATATGTGTGTATATGTGTGGTATGTGTGTGTGTGTTTGTGTGTATGCATATATGTGTATATGTGTATATATATATATATATATATATAAAATAAAATTATTAGTACTGATAAGTTATGATCCATTCATCAAGTGTTTCTTTCTTATTAGATAGCAACCACATTATTGAAAGGTAAAAACTCTCTAAGAATCATCTAACAATTGATACTTGTCTATTAATGAAATATATTTCTATTGTTTATACAAAATCAGTAGACAGTATCAGTGTGGGCTGGGAATGATAACCATCAGCTAGACATCTGGGTCCTGACAAGGTATATCAGGAGGCTCATTAGTACAAGACTTTTCTTGGCTATAGAGCCTAGAAGCCTAATGAAACAAACTTAGGTATTCTAGAAAAGTTTAATGAGACCGCACTTGGGAAGTGATAGGTTCTAATGAACTAGTTACAAGGTTGAGGAGGAAACTGACCCATAAGCAGGCTGCCGGAGGCCAGAGGGCTAAAAATCTTAATGCTGTCCCCTCTATGGGATAACAGGAAATAAGGCATTACCTCCAGCCTCTATGCTTTGAAATGATCCAAATGATGCTGATCAAACGAAGAGCAAACGAGTTTCTTGTTAACACTTAAATTGCCATTCTCCATTAACACATTTAAATTAATACATGGACAAGATAAGAAAGGTTGCTTGGTAGTTGAAACAAACATGAATTGCCTAAATAAATGGAGTCAGCTTCATAACCATCATTTTAGAACACATTTCTCTAGGCTTTCTGTTTCTTAGTTCATATCCAGTGCAACCAAGAAGATGTTGACATTTTCCAGACCTGGAGACCATTGAAATGTTTCCAGAACAAAAAGACCTTAGGGTTTGGTTTGGCAGTGTATTGTGAGACAGCTATATGTGTCCTATGAATGGATTGTGAGCAATGAAGTCAAGCTGTTTGCAAAAGCCATCCTGTGGACTAAGGCAAATGAACTGATCTGAAACTAGTGGACACTTAGAGTCGGCCCTGGACCATTACCCTAGACGACTCCAGGGTATCACTTCAAGCAGCTCATTTATATATTCTACACTTGGGAGTCTCCATTTGGACAAGACAGACACTGTATGTTTGCCATGTCCTTACCTTTTAAGACTACTTCATAAACATAAAGTTTCCGAATACTTTTGTAAGAAAATTGAATGTGCACAAAATTAACATAATTTTACCATGTTATGTTCAATATACTTAACATATCCCTCCACTTGCTTTGACTAATATCAACTCTGATGAATTTGCTTTAAGGGAATCATTCAATATTGTTTGTAATAAGAAGCACCTGGAAATAAGTTATCCAGAAATTGGTATTTGGTTATCAATGAAATATATTTCAAATATTTATAAAATATATTATGATCAATAAAGGATGATGCATTCTGGGCATAGTGATAGTTGCACTTAGCTGCAAGTTTCAGTACGTAAGAAGTAAGTAGGAGCTGGAATGTCAGCTTGGACTGTTACATAAGGAGACCTTTAATCACAACAAACACAAAGTAACGCCAATGAAATTCATATGGCACAAATGAAAACCACAGACTTAAAAGAAGTAACCATGAACTCTATTATCAAAGAGTTCTAATATCTAACATCTAAGCTATCTTTTCTAGCAATGCATAATTAAAACACATGTTATGTCTGGGTCAAAAATTGAATGTTGCTTTTTTCATACATTTCTGCAAAAATTTAAATGATATATAATCCTAAAATTTCCAAATTTTGTATTAGAATTACATAATACAGTCTCCAATAGGAACTTTCTGAAATGCTACCTGACTTTTGTTTTGCTGTCCTTTCTTTCATCTCTCAGACTCATCCAGTGCTACTGGCTACACTGAAAACTCTTTCTCTGTCTCTATCTGTCTCTGCCTGTCTCTGTCTCTCTTTTCTCCTCTGTCTCTCCCTCTCCCTCTCCCTTTCCCTCTCTTTCCCCCCTCCCTCCCTGTAACTCACAGTGCTATTTAAAAGTTTTGGCATTCACTGTGCTCTGATAGAGTATTCTACAAAGGCCTTCAGGCTCTGTCTAGCTGACTCTCTTCCTGACTGCCCTTGGGTCATCCACACCACTGGCTGTAAAATGCCAACAAAAAGATTAATGGAGCATTTGCCTACACCCTGATACCTTCCTGAGGGAGTTTGCCTCCCAGGAGTCACCAAAGGGGCAGGGAAAACATGCAGAAACCTCCTGGGAACAAGATGTGAAGACAGCTGGTAGATTTGGCAAACATATCTCTGAAGAAACTTGTCGTGCAGAAATAATGTGACCTGATTCTCAATTCTCTGTGAATATAAATTTTTGACTGAAGTAAAAAGAACATCTAACTCTTTGAGTGCAGCTATTTTCAAAACAGTGAGCCAGATGCACTCAGAAGCAGGTGTAGGTACAATCTCATTTAATTCTTGCATCAACCTCAGTGAGAAAATAAAATGTCCGTTTTAGTAATGAAGAGTACAGAGCTCCGAAAGTTAACATCTTTCCAATTATACAGCTGTATGCACTAGAATTCTTGGGCCTTCACGAATTGAAGAGAATAACCTTCAAGAATTGAAGAAAATGAGATGACTATAACCATGCTGATATCCAGAACACAGTTAGGCAAAGAAGGTTTGTTTCCCTTGCACCTCAAGAGAACCACAGTCATGCCAAGAAGCAGTCATGACAATGACTGAATCACACAGGACTCTTATTTTAGCTGCTCTGACTTGCCAATTAGATGTCCACCCTTTAAGAAAGCAGTTTTCCTGTGTAAACCAAGCTCAAACTGACTATTACTGCCTTGAATCTGAGGTAGCTCCCTTCTCAGCATCATACCTTCCCCAACGCGGTTTCTTCAATAAGTCTTTGTACTTGGAGGTTGAAAGAGGTCAGAGAGCCTGACTGAGTTAGTCCATGTTACATATCCTCAATATGGTGAAAGGCACACTGCAACAGCAAGCAAGCCTCTGGTCACTCTGAGCTTCTGTCATGGCAAAATGACTGTAGCTGCCTCTCACCAAAACTCAGAGGTGATCACCTGCTTTCCTTTTGCCACAGACAATTGTCGAAGATGCATCTGGGCTTCAGTTTCTCATTCTTCTGATTTACAAGTCTGAAGATTTCATTTGAAAATGCAAATAGAACAACCTAAAGAGGCTAAGACCTTCTCATCAATAGGTTTATTCCTTTGAGTCTTCTACTTTATAATATTAAGTCAAGAAAAGATCAAAGTTGTAAAGATGAGCTATAGAAGGAAAAAGCCATCAATTCAGGTTCAATTGTAAAAAGAGACTCTCCAAGAGAAGAACTGGAGGGAGGGAAAGCCTTTGCTGTTGCTCATTTGTCTGTTTTGCAGAGATGGGAATTCATAGTAGGAATATGACTTGACAGGAAAAAGGGCCACTGTGACTGCAAGTCCCATAAATGACAAACGGTCATACGGATGTATGAGCCAACACATGTGAGAGGGTACAGCACTAGTCCTGGAGACACCAGAGAATATACAGTGACTCCATTCTTTATCAGCTGGTGTTTGTCACCTATGAGTTACTCAGAAGCTCACAGACATTTTCCTGTCAGGAGCTAATTCTCAGGAAAGCAGACCTGCTCCTTTGCTTCTCACATATCTACCTGGCATGAAAAGAAACTAGATTGCACTGGTTCAAACAATGTTTAATATTCTGAAATCATAATTTGAGCCATAAACTCTGTTCCCTTCAAGTGATTGCTGTCTGGGGATTCTCACAGCAGCCGTCAGTTTGGCAATGCTCAGATCCTTCCCTGGCTGTCACTGGCTTGTTTAAGTGACCTCAAGCAAATGAGTTAAGCAGCTCTGGGACTCAATTTTTACATCTCTAAAGGAGGGATAAAAATACCAGCCACCTGTTGTGAAGATCAGGGAGCTAATGTCTCCAAAGCTTTCAAACCGCTGGCTCTAAACCTTTTGCTATCAACATATTTAGAACAAAGACAAAACCCCATTGCTTTCACGCAAATGCTGCATTGAAAGGAAAAGGAACAGACACACACACACACACACACACACACACACACACACACACAGAGAGAGAGAGAGAGAGAGAGACAGAGACAGAGACAGAGACAGAGAGACAGAGAGAGACAGAGAGAGACAGAGAGAGAGAGAAAGAGAGACAGAGAGACAGAAAGAGAGAGAAAAAGAGAGAGAGAATATTTGAGTTCTAAAAGGCTTGAAGGTTATTGTATTAGTTTGAATTTCAAACTGTTTTTCTCTGTTGTACTCTTGGCACTGCCATTTTTTAAGTACAGCACTTCATTTGCATAGTAATTACAAAGTTTAACAAATAACATTAATGTCTGAAAGAAAGAGGTACACTCCATTTAAATTACTGACAGTATTACATTACACATTTTTAACTGCAAGTTAAAAAAAATAAAAAAGCAAGCTATTGCATCCTAATGTGCCTTACAGATTCCCAGTGCTCAGCAATATTTGTGCTTTAAGAAGGTAAAATCTCTTCCTGTGCTCTTTAGCGACTTCTAAAACCCTATTCATAAATACTGATTAGGCACTATTTCACCATAGGACAGAGCGCTGCTGGCACAACTCCCTACTCAGAGCCAAATTGGAAATGTTAGTACAGTAAATTAGGCCAAACGCTCTAGCTGTACTGTACATGAAAGATCATCTTTAATAAATAGATGCTAATGTGGCACTTGGATCGCTTAGAGCTGTAAATGTCAGCTCTTCGTCTTGATTTCAGAAAGTTGAGAAACAAAAGACGTTTCAGCATTGTGTGCTGTTTCAACGCAAATAAAATGAACAACTAGCAAACATGAAAAATATCATTTGTTTTGAGAATTCTATTTAAACAGAAACTTGCTCACCTCTTACAAGGAGTGTAAAGAAGGGAAACACCCGTACCAGCATCCTTAGGACAGTATGGCAAAGGCTGTGGAGTCTGTAATAAGTTAGGCTGCTTTCCTCAACATGACCATTAGAAATAATATTGGTTTCTTCCTATAGAGACTTGAAGTTCTTGTCATACAGATCTTTCACTTGTTTGGTTAGAGCCACACCAAGATACTTTATATTGTTTGTGACAATTGTGAAGGGTGTCATTTCCCTCATGGATTGGCAGGATTTATATAGTTAAAATGGCCATCGTGCTGAAAGCAATCTACAGATTCAATGCAATCCCCATCAAAATTCCAACTCAATTCTTCATAGACTTAGAAAGAGCAATTCTCAAATTCACTTGGAATAAAAAACCCCAGGATAGCAAAAACTATTCTCAACAATAAAAGGACTTCTGGGGGAATCAGCATCCCTGACCTCAAGCTGTACTACAGAGCAGTAGTGATAAAAACTGCATAGTATTGGTACAGCAACAGGCAAGTAGATCAATGGAATAGATTTGAAGACCCAGAAATGAACCCATGCACATATAGTCACTT
>JAPYYD010006705.1:0-10910 GCA_028551405.1 Uromys caudimaculatus
AAAGAAAGAAAGAAAGAAAGAAAGAAAGAAAGAAAGAAAGAAAGAAAGAAAGAAAGAAAGAAAGAAAGAAAGAAAGAGAAAGAAAGAAAAGAAACTTTGGCTGGTTGGTTCAACTCATCTGTTCTGGCCCAAACCTCCTTTCCAAGCAGACTGATTCAATCTAACTTCTCTCAGTTTCTCAATGAATTGCTCTGCTTAGCCTCAAACTAACTGTGGAAACCTGTTCTAATCTCTGGCTCTTTCTCATTCTCTGGTTCATTCTGTCTTCACCTATGTCTAGCTTGTTCTCTCTGCAACCTGTCTCTATAAAACTGTCCCTATAATAACTGCCTCAGAACTCCACGAAATGAACTGCCATGAATACCACTCCAATTCACTGCCTCTCAACATGACTAGAACTCAGAGATCTGCCTGCCTTTCTCTCCTGAGTGCTCGGATTAAAGGTGTGTACGCCCGTGCCTGGACCTAAGCTTTTTCTTTCTCTGAAACTTGCTCTATACCAAGCTCACCTAGATCTATTTGCCTTTCTCCTACTATTAAAGGCTTGTTTGTATTCCAACTGGATCACATAGCTCTAAGTCCTTAGATGTGTTCCCTTGTAAGAGCAGCCATGTTATTGGATTAAAATTGTTTTACAACTTTTTTAGGTCAGAAGCCATATTTCTTATTCTTCCATATTTTCATCCATCAACTTCTGTTTTCCACATGCTTTGTAGAGCTGCTTACTGGGGAAGATAAGTACCCAAATGAACATAATATTGGTTTGTGAGAGATACTTTACATCTTACAACAAAATATGAAATATTGGCAGTTATTCTGACTTGAATTGTAAATATTTCATTGGCTATATTATTTATTGACATTATTTTCAGCTAATAATTGACATACATTATTTATTGACATAAGATGCCTGACATTTTAATTCAATACATTTTTTTCTGCAAAATGATTAAAAATGTTGATAGGTATTTTGTTTGCTTTCTTTTAGAAATGGTTTGAGGATATATGCGTATTGAAACCTGTCATCCAGAATTGGAGAGATTCGTCAGCTATATATATGAAGAAGAATTAATATGCACATAGATAGAAGATAACTCCCTTTTGATGAAAATATCTTGAACTTCAGAAAAACAATAACAAAAACAAAAACAAACAAACAAACAACAAAAAAACCAGAGGTCCTCAAATTGGAGGTGATGGCAATTCTTCTTTATGCAGAGGAAGTTTTAGGGTAGCAGAAGGTGCCATGCAAGCATCCAAAGAGGGGAAAGCAACTAGCAGTCTCACCAGCTATGATGCCTATGGACCTTATCCAAAACTAGAATGGTATGAAAATGAGTAGTAACATGCATACCTTGGTGGTATCTAACAGCTCTCTATTTGGACTTAAGACCAGCGTGACAAAAGAAAAATTATAAACCAGCAGCCTATCTAACAACCTAGGGATACTGAATCACTGACCTTATGGGAGAACATCCAACCATCACTTGGTTAAACCATAATAAAGTATATCTATATTCTTAGTGTCATCTACTCTACCAATAAATACATAGTCAGCCACATTCATCAAGGAAACTTTACTTCGCACTGATAGAGGTGATTACAGGAAACCACAACAATCCAAAGACAACTGTTGTGGAGTCCAGACCTAAGGCTTAGGATATTGTAGAAATTTGGGTGGAAGGATTGTAAGAGCCGGAGGATCAGAAAGAAAATGGTAGAACTGCATCTTCTACTAAAGTTAGAAGCTACAACCATCCAGTTTAACCAACATTATGGCCAAGCATAAGCTGGAAAAGGACAATAGTAATGAACAGGCCAAAATGTCTGGGGAAAGCCAATGAGCCATCAACATGACACAAAGCACTACTAGCCGTCTAGAATACTCACAGTCAAGGACTAGTCTTATCCATAGCTGGGAACATCAATTGGTTACCTACTACAAAACGTTCAGCCTCAAAAGACATAAGTATTACCTAAGTAATATTATATAGTTTGAGCAACCTATATTTAGAAATGCATATATATATGATATTAAAACTATTAATATATATATAATATAAAAACTATTAATGAAAACATATCATGTATTTGAAAGAAAGCAAGGAGAGGAAGATGGGAGGTTTAAAAGGAGTTAACAGAAAGAAGAGATGGTATTTATATTATTTTAATTAAACTTATTTACTCATTCCCTTTACAACCAAATATCAACCTTTCCTCTCTTCCCAGTACGCCATTATGCAAGTCTTCCCCTCATTCCTCCTTCTGAAAAGAGAAGGGGTATTGATCCCCACACCCAGCGCATCAAGGGATATCCTCTCCCACCGAGGCCCAACAAGGCTGTCTATTTACAGGCATGGGATCCACAGGCAGACAGGCAGACAATAAGCTCAGGTCCAGCCACTACTCCAGTTGTTTGGGGAGCCCACATGAAAGCCAAGCTGCACATCTGCTACATATGTTCAGTGTTATTGGGTCCAGGCTGTGCTTACTCTGGTTTGGTGATTCAATCTCTGGGAGCTCCTAAGGGTCGAGGTTAGTTGACTCTGTTGGTCTTCCTGTGGATTTCCTGTGCTCTTTGGGTCCCTCAAACTTTCTTCCAACTCTTCTGTAAGACTTCTTGAGATCCATCTAATTTTTGGGTGTGAGCCTCTACAGCTCTTTCCATTGACTGCTGGGTGGAGCCTCTCACAGGATAGTTACGCTAGGTTCTACAATCATAACAGAGCATCATTGATAGTGTCAGTGATTGGTTATTGCTCGTGAGATGGGTCTCAATTTGGGGCTGTCATCAGGTCTCAGTCTTTGCTCTGTCTTTGTCTCTGCACATCTTCCCACCATTCCAAACTTTGTAGGTGGGATGGAGTCCTGCCTGGTTACAGGAAGTAGCTACTTACCCACTGTTACAAATCTCAGCTAGAGTTGTCCCCTTACACCCTCTGGAGCCTCTTTCCTTCTCAGGTCTCTGGAATCTCACAGAGATTGCCACCCCCAGGTAATATCCCTTCTCTACCCTGCTCTTCCTACATATGATCTCAACCCTGCCCCAGTGCTACCCATCCCATCCCCACTTCCATCTAGTTCTCTCCTTCAATAGATCTCCAATATCTATTTTGATTTCCCTTCTGAGAAACATTCAAACGTTCCCCCTTCCGAGCCCTCCTTGTTATTTGGCTTCTTTGGGTCTGTTCATTATAGCATGGCTATCCCGTACTTGATGGCTAATATCCACTTCTCAGTGAGTACATACCATGCATGTCCTTTTGGATCTGGGTTACCTCACTCAGGATATTTTGTAGTTCCATCCACTTGGCTGTGAAATTCATGATGCCCTCTTTTTTAATGGCTGAGCAATATTCCATTGTATGAATCAACCACTTTTTCTGTATCCATTATTCAGTTGGGGACTATCTAGGTTGTTTCCAGTTTCTGAATAAAGCTGCTATGAATGTAGTTAAGCAAGTGTCCTTGTGGGATGGTGGAGCATCTTTTGGCTATATGCCCAGGAGTGGTATAACAGGGTCTTGAGGTAGAACTATTCCTAGTCTTTTGAGAAACTTCCAAATTTATTTCCACGGTGGTTATGCAAGTTTGCAAGAGATAAAAGAATACATTTCATAATTAACATTTCAAATATGACTTTCGTTTTATGTCAATATTTGTCCATAAATTTATAAAATGTAAAAAGTACACATTTAAGCCTATGTCAATTTAAGATTATCTTGATAAAATTTCTAAAATGAAGCAAACACAATAATAAAAAAGTCATCAAAATACATTTTAAGCATCTAGTTTTTCTTTTCTTTTTCATTAGTTATTTTATTTATTTACTTTTCAAATGTTATACCGCTTCCCTGTTCCCCTCTGCAAACCTTCTATCCCATCTGTCTTTCCTCCTGGTTCTATGAGGGTGCTCCCTTGCCCACCCACCCACTCCCATCTTACCACCCTAGCATTTCCCTACTCTGGGGTCTTGAGCCTCCATAGAACCAAGGGCCTCTCCTCCCATTGATCTCCAACAAGGCCATCCTCTGCTACATATGCAACTGGAACCATGGGTCCCTCTGTGTGTACTCTTTGGTTGGTGATTTAGTTCCTGGGACCTCTGGGGAATCTGGTTGGTTGCTATTGTTCTTCCTATGGGTTGGCAAACCCCTTCAGCTCCTTCAGTCCATCTTCTAACTACTCCATTTGGGTCTGTGCTCGGTCCAATGGTTGTCTGCAAGCATTTACATCCGTATTGGTCATACTCTGGCAGATCCTCTCAGGGGTCAGCCATACTTAACAGGTTCCTGTCAGCAAGCACTTCCTGGCATTAGCAATAGTGTCTGTGTTTGGTAGCTGCAGATGGGATGGATCCCTAGATGGGGCAGTCTCTGAATGGTCTTTCCTTCAGTCTCTGCTCTACTCTTTGTCCCTGAATTTCCTTTAGACAAGAGCAATTCTGGGTTAATATTTTTGAGATAGGTGGGTGATCTCATCCCTCAACTAGGGCCATGTTTAACCTCTGGATAAGGTCTCTAATGGTTTTCTCCCCTCTTTGTTACAGGAAGTATCAAAAAAGATAGAATATATGGCACATGTTCCCGCATTATGCCCTGGTTCTCTCATCCCTAGCAGGCTGGCTGACCATGCATTGGCGAGCAATGGCCAACCTGCTTTCATCTCCTGGAACTCTGAGTGAGAGCTTCACGACCTCTCCACCCAGCTCACTAGGTTCCCACTGGCAGGTCACTACCACAGTATCCCCATGCTTCAATACCCCCATGGCCTCTGTGGTGCACATCAGGCTAACAACACTTTGTTGCTGTACCTTCCTCTCTTGAACCCAGATGAGCCGCTGCGTGAAGGAAAACACAAGACAAACTTAGTTCAGAAACAATGATAACTCAATCTCTGGGCACATCAACTAAAACCTAATCTTGTTAACCTTATCAAAGTCTGATTCCTCTGGTGTCGAATTCTTGCAGATCTTCTATGATACCAGGAGACTACTAGCTACATCTTACTTACTACATGCTGTTCCCATTCCAAAAGGACCCCCCCCCTCTCTCCTCCTTCTCTCTTCCTCTCTCCATCCTGGAAGTCCCCTATGTGCCCTGTGATTGGCTCTTTTATTCATTAGGGGATTGGTTCACAAAAAGTCACAGGTGTAACTCACCCCTTCTCTGAAGCCTCTCACAGGAGGTCAGAATTAGCAGATTACAAACAGCCCCAGGGCTATCTACAACGGTTATTTCAGCTAATGTCATCCCTGTTGGGACCTGGGACCCTCTTGAATTCCTGGCATCTGGGAATTTCTAGAGGCTACCTCCTGTCCCCCTTCCCTCACCACTACATATTTTTGTTCAATTTTCTTACTCTCTGTACTTCTTCCATGTTTGCTTCCACACCTTATCTTACCCCCCTTTTTTCCTTCCCTTCCTCAATCCCTCTCAGGTCCCTCCCTCCCTCTACGTCCCATGATTGTTTTGTTCCCCCTTCTAAGTAGGACTAAAGCATCCACACTTTGGTCTTCCTTCTTCTTGGGCTTCATATGGTCTGTGAGTTGTACTGTGGGTATTCTGAGCTTTTGGCTAATATCCACTTATCAGTGAGTATATACCATACATGCTCTTTTGTGACTGGATTATCTTACTCAGGATGATATTTTCTAGTTCCATCCATCTGCCTGTGAATTTCATGAAGTCATTGTTCGTAATAGCTGAGTAGTACTCCATTGTGCAGTCTGGTGGTTCCTCAGAAAAGTTGAAATATTTCTACCTGAGGACCCATCTATACCATTCTTGGGCATATATCAAAAAGATGCTCCAACATATAACAAGGACACATGCTCCACTAAGTTCATAGTAGCCTTATTTATAATAGGCAAAAGCTGGAAACAACTCAAATGTCCCTCAACAGAGGAATGAATACAGAAAATGTGGTACATCTCCCATTAATTTTTAAAACACATTAATAGTTCTTAATTGATCTCTCCTGATTTGTAGCTTTTTTTGGATGAATTTTTTGCAATCTTAACTTATATCTTACATAATTAACAAAATCTCCTGTTTGTATTTTGCAGAAATAATTTGTAAACCCTAATAAGGCAAAATTCTCTTTGCTTCATTAAACATTCTCTTTAAGGTGTCTCCATTTGACTCAGCCAGGAAAATATCATACATATAAGTGTAAATTATGATTGATGAAATTGGATATCTACCTCTTATAGAAGACAATCTGGGGATCATGATTTTAGAGAGATTAGAGTTATATCAGCTCCAGTGTCTACAGTTCCTTTAATTTCAATATTATTTGCAAACAGTATTGTTTACAACCTAAATATTATTTAGTTCTTATCTCTGATCAGCTATAGAAGTTTTCCAAAATATTTTTTTCTTGACTCATTCTGTTTTTTTGTTGTCGTTTTTGGTTATTTATCTATTTCATCTATAGAAGTTTCTCTGACCTTGATATCTAGGTTTTTAATGTCTAAGTTCAGAGCAATGGTGTTTAATTGTTTTGTGGAGCAATACTCCTGCTGTTTGATATTGGAGCCCATGAAAAATTCAGAAAGACAAAACAGATGATGAAGAAAGCTGATTCTTCTCCCCTCCCCCCACCCCCAGAGAGGGACAGCTCAACAAACTGGCTGAACAAGAGTAGATTGTGCATCAAACTGTCAAACTGGAAAATCTTGATTCTGAAATGGACATTTGCTAATAGACAGATAATTCAGACAAACGTTATGAAAAATTACTGCATCAATGGATCTTCATAGAGACACTTGGACTGTTAAATTTGTGGGATTGACAATTGTCTCTGTTGTAATAGATAAACTGTGAACAATTTGTAGGTTTCCCAGAATGAGGGATTATATAGAAGACAGAATGAGTAAGACGATGAGAAGGAGCCAGAAGATTAGAACATGTTGCCAAAATTAATATGAGGCCAAGCAGAACATTTCAGTCAGATGCTGAGAAAAGCTGGTTTGAATCAGTGAGCTTGGAAGATGAGATTGTACAGAAGCTCGAAGCTTCCAAGCCTAGGCCTAAGAATAGTTAGTGCAGAGAAGGAAATGCTCTGGCCTCAGCCCAAGCCAGGTACTTGCACAGCTTGGATAAGACTCTCATGTCATCACTTTATCTGGAGAAATAAAAGTGATATCTGCATTAATAAACTTCATTATTAAAATATGATTTCACACAGTGATTGTCTGTATGCATGCATAGGAGAATCTACATTCTCATACCTTGGTTTTATGGTATATTCCCTACCTTTCATAACCATTTTATTATTGCATCTAAAGTACTGAAGAGGAAGAAATACAGAGACTATCTGAGTACTTCCTTGTTCTAATAACATGAAGTTGGAAAGACATCCTTACTCTACTCTGTTTTCTAAGAACCAAGAATGAAATTTTAAAAAATCAAGAATATGAAGATATTCTCTTTAAAACTACCAATAATTATCATGAAAGAAAAATAAAGCAACACTAAATGGGAAAAGAGAAAATTCCCCATGCCAGTTTTTAGACACATGTACATGTACAGAAAATGCTTAAAATAACAACTAAACTGTCAAATAAGTGTTTAATTGTGTATAGATCAAGATACAAACCCAACAAACAAAAATCAACAGTATTTCAATTGGCCAACATTGAGCTAAATAAAAACAATTGAAGAAGCCATCTCATTTACAGTATCTAAAAATGGTTCAATAAAATTTCTAAGAACAAATTTAACTTATAAGAGAATTAACAAAACAACTAAAAATGCAAATCTATCACTACTTGACTAGTTACAGTAAATTATTAAGCTAAGTGCCCTTTTATAATCTGTGTATATGTGGTTTTGTAGAGAGTTAGACGCAAAGCCCTGTTTGCTTTCTGCTTTTGCTGTTAATTTTAATCATTTACTGCAGTAAGTACATTTTGTGTTTGACTGTAGCTTCAATTCACATGCACTCTTAGAAAATATAAAGATTACAGTGTGTCCATGGGACTTTCTAGAGCAAAATCTCCTGTCTCACAATTGGTTTTAACATTATCTTAGAAGTACTTTTGAGGTTGTTCAAGGAAAGCAGGCACTGTATATTGATGAAAAGAAGAAATAAAATTAACATCGATGAAATTGTTACAGATAATTATAAAATGTTTTATAACTAATAAATAATTATAACAAACCAACAGTATTCACATTTATCATTAATTAATTTTTATCCAAACAGCAAAAATTGATCACAAAATTAAAATAATAATGTAAATAAATTAACAACATGGAAACAATCAGCTAGAAATACAATAACATATATATATATATATATATAATATATGTTATATTATATATATTAATATAGTCTCCTTGGTATGCTAGAACAAACTACTTGCAACTGTCGTATGCAAGATGGAATGAGTAATAAGGGAACCAAACAGATCTGTCTCTCCCATTTATGGGAGAGGTGTGTGCATTGCAAGACTCCACATCTACTAAGGGCCATTTCCTAGGTAACCGATAATGTCTTGCTCTGCTATGATGTTGTGAACAACGTAGCCCTATGAGAACTTGTTTCTATTCCATAAAGTCAGATTCCATTCATGATATCTCTCATCCTTCTGATCTTATTCCTTTCTATATTTATCTCTAGTGAAAATAGATTCTCTTCTCATACATTATACCCTGACCACTGTTTCCTTCCCTTCAAACCTCCCCATCCCCCACCAATACCTGACTTGTCCGCAGATCCAAGCACCTTCCATTTCCTCTGCAAAAAAAAAGCAGACCTCTAAGAGATAATTGCCAAACAGGATAAATAAAGATACAGTAAGACAAGGCAAAAGCCCTTATAACAAGACAGGACAAAGCAACCCAAAAGGAAAACTCCCAAGAGCTGGCAGAAAAGTAAAAGACAGACCCACTCCCACTGTTATGAGCCCCACTCAAAAAATGCAAGCAACAATAACTTATCCACAGAGGATCTTGTGCAGACCCTTCCAAACCCCTTGCTTGCTGCTTCAGTCTCTGTTAGCTGATAAAAGCATGAACCCTGCTTAGTGAATTCAGTGGGCAACCTTCTCCTGGTAGTCTCCCTCCATTCTGACTCCTACAATCTTTCTTCCCCCTCTTCCCCCTCTTCCTCAGACTCCCCAATCTCCTAGGGGAGAGATGGAATAGACTTCTAAATTAGACTCTCTCAGCAAAATGTATTTCTGTCATTCTCTGTGCTCCTCCCATCTGCTGCCAGAAGAAGCCTCTCTGATGATGGCTGAAAAAGATACTGATCAATCAGTAGAGCAGAATATTATTAGAAAGCATTTCATTGATTTGATCTGTTTTGTTTTCTGTTGCTGTTTTTTTGTTTTGTTTTGTTTTGTTTTAAAGTAGTATTTGGTTCTGTCTTAGGTCTCTGGACTATTGAGTCCGGATGCTGGCCATCCAGGTAGTGTAGAGGCTCCCTCTAGTGGAGTGGGCCTGATGTTAAACCAAACTTTGTTGGTTACTCATTTATGCTATGCCCTACCATTGCTCCAGGACATCTTGTAGGCAGGACAGGTTGTAGACCGAGGACTTTGTGACTGAGTTGATGTCTAGGTTTGTAAAGGTTATAGAGTATCTTCTCATGTGAAGGAGACTAGAACATAGGGATGAAGGCTCTAAGCCCACACTAGCTCAATCTCTCTATGTTCAGTTAGCTGTTTGGACATTGTCCTTAACAAAGGAACCCCATTGCCAGTTATAAGATTTATATATATTATAAGATATGTATATCAGATCACACACACACACACACACACGTGTGTGTGTGTGTGTATATATATATATATACAGCTTAGATCCCTTATTCTTTAATACAAGGATTCCTCCATGAATAATACCCTTGTAGATATGTAGATACCAGGAAGTTTCCACTGCAATCAGTTCCCATGCCATGTTTCAATGTGTCCCAATTCGAGCTGATTCTCCTGCACTCTCTTGCTCAAACTGACCTGATCCTTTCAATTCCCACCTGCTCCCAACCCATCTGCAAAATTTATTCTGTTTGGCCTTCTCAGGGAGGTTCATGTGACCCCCATATAGAGCTCTCCTCTTTCCCTAATCTCTCTATTTTTTCAGCTATTAAAAATAACACATCAAAATAATCATTCATCATGATCAAGTAGGCTTCATTCCAGGGATGCAGGGATGGTTCAATACCCAGAAATCCATCAATGTAATCCACTACATAAACAAACTCAAAAAAAAAAAAAAAAAAAAAAAAACCAACCACATGGTCATTTCATTAGAGGCTGAAAAAGCATTTGACAAAATTCAACATCCCTTCATTATAAAAGTCCTGGAAAGATCAGGAATTCAAGGCCCATACTTAAACATAGTAAAAGCAATATACAGCAAACTAGTAGCCAACATCAAGCTAAATGGAGAGAAAATCGAAGCAATCCCACTAAAATCAGGATCTAGACAAGGCTGCCCTCTCTCTAACTATCTATTCAATATAGTAATTGAAGTTCTAGCTAGAGCAATTAGACAAATAAAAGAGGTCAAAGGGATACAAAATGGAAAGGAAGAAATCAAAATATCACTATTTGCAGATGATATGATCGTATACTTAAGTGACCCAAAAAACCCCACCAGAGAACTCCTGCAGCTGATAAACAACTTCAGCAAAGTGGCCAGATATAAAATTAACTCAAACAATTCAGTAGCCTTCCTATACTCGAAGGATAAAGAGGCTAAGAAAGAAATTAGGGAAATGACACCTTTCACAATTGTCACAAACAATATAAAGTATCTTGGTGTGACTCTAACCAAGCACATAAAAGATCTGTATGACAAGAACTTCAAGTCTCTCAAGAAAGAAATCAAAGAAGACCTCAGAAGGTGGAAAGATCTGCCATGCTCATGGATTGGGAGGATTAATATAGTAAAAAT
>JAPYYD010006706.1:0-10908 GCA_028551405.1 Uromys caudimaculatus
TGCGATCTGCTGAGAGGGATCTTTGTCCCGGCGCCGATTAGCTGTGGGGCCCTGTGGCCCAAGCTGAGGTTTCCCCGGATATAAAATTAACTCAAACAAATCAGTAGCCTTCCTATACGCGAAGGATAAACAGGCTGAGAAAGAAATTAGAGAAATGACACCCTTCACAATAGTCACAAACAATATAAAGTATCTTGGTGTGAAAGATCTGTATGACAAGAACTTCAAGTCTCTGAAGAAAGAAATCGAAGAAGACCTCAGAAGATGGAAAGATCTCCCATGCTCATGGATTGGCAGGATTAATACAGTTAAAATGACCATCCTGCTGAAAGCAATCTACAGATTTAACACAATCCCCATCAGAATTCCAACTCAATTCTTCATAGACTTAGAAAGAGCAATTCTCAAATTCATATGGAGTAACAAAAAACCCAGGATAGCAAAAACTATCCTCAACAATAAAAGGACTACTGGGGGAATCAGCATCCCTGACCTCAAGCTGTACTACAGAGCAGTAGTGATAAAAACTGCATGGTATTGGTACAGCGACAGGCAGATAGATCAATGGAATAGAATTGAAGACACAGAAATGAACATACACACATATAGTCACTTGATCTTTGACAAAGGAGCTAAAATCATCCAGCGGAAAAAAGATAGCATTTTCAACAAACGGTGCTGGTTCAACTGGTGGTTTACATGTAAGAGAATGCGAATTGATCCATTCCTATCTCCCTGTACAAAGATCAAGTCCAAGTGGATCAAGGACCTCCACATAAACCCTGATACACTGAATCTAATAGAAGAGAAAGTGGGGAAAAGTCTCGAACACATGGGCACAGGAGAAAAGTTCCTGAACAGAACACCAGTGGCTTATGCTCTAAGATCAAAAATCGACAAAGGGGACCTCATGAAATTACAAAGCTTCTGTAAGGCAAAGGACACTGTATAGAAGAAAGCAAAGATTCCCAAATTAAAAGGCCAGTAAATATCTTCAACCAAATTATAGAAGAAAACTTCCCTAACCTAAATTAAAGAGATGCTCATGAACATACATGAAGTCTACAGAACTCCAAATAGACTGGACCAGAAAAGAAATTCCTCCCGTCATATAATAATCAAAACACCAAATGCACTAAAAAAAAGAAAGATTATTAAAAGCATTAAGGGAAAAAGATCAAGTAACATATAAAGGCAGACCTATCAGAATTATACCAGACTTCTCACCAGAGACTATGAAAGCTAGAAGATCCTGGGCAGATGTCACAGAGATCCTAAGAGAACAAAAATACCAGCCCAGGCTACTATACCCACCAAAACTCTCAATTACCACAGATGGAGAAAACAAGATATTCCATGACAAAACCCAATTTAACCAATATTTTTCCATGAATACAGCCCAACAGAGGATAATAAAAGGGAAACTCCAACACAAAGAGGGAAACTACACCCAAGAAAAAGCAAGAAAGTAATCTTTCAACAAACCTAAAAAAAGATAGCCATGCAAACACAATTCCATCTCTAACAACAAAAATAACAGGAAGCAACAATCCCCATTCCTTAATATCTCTTAACATCAATGGACTCAATTTCCCAATAAAAAGACATAAGACCAACAGACTGGATAGGCAAACACGACCCAGCATTTTGCTTCACACAGGAAATGCACCTCAGTGACAAATACAGACTCTACCTTAGCATAAAAGGTTGGAAAACAATTTTCCAAACAAATGGTCCCAAGAAACAACCTGGAGTAGCCATTCTAATATCGAATAAATCAAATTTCAACCAAAAGTTATCCAAAAGGATAAGGAAGGACACTTCATACTGGTCAAAGGAAAAATCTACCAAGATGAACTCTCAATTCTGAACATCTATGCTCTAAAAATTGCAGACAGTATAATAATAATATACGTTTAAAATACACAAATATGGCACAGTTCAGGCTCAGAGATTCAGTCCACTATCATCATGGCGGGAGCATGGCAGCATCCAGGCAGGCATGAATCTGTAGGCACTGAGATTTCTACATCTTGTTCTAAAGGCAAACAGGAGAAGACTGGCATCCTCAGGCAGTTAGGAGGAAGCTATCTTCCAGGCAGCTAGGAAAAGAGTCTCAAAACCCACTCTCAAAGTGACACACTTCCTCCAACAAGCCCACACCTACTCCAGCAAGACCACGTCTCCTAACAGTGCCAATCCCTTGGTCAAGCTTATTCAAACTACCACATGGGGAAATCAAGCTGAACGCACACAAGAAGCAAGTATACATGCACCCATTCATTCTTGACCTTAGATATGATGTGGCCTACTATTTCAAGCTCTTGCCACTATGACACCTCCATAGTGATGGACTATAACCTGAAACCATGAGCTAAAATAAGTTCTTTCTAGCATAAGTAGATTTTTGGCAGGATGTATTATAGCAGCAACAGAAATGAAACTTGGACCTTGACCATTGGAAATAGGAGCACACACGGAAATTATCAAGAGGCCCAAGGGAATTTGAACAATACATCAACATGATCCATTAGAGCACATGCCTATGGCACTCAAGTGTATTCACAGCTCACATTAAGTTGACTCCACCCCAACAACAGATTTTTGGGCATGGCTGTGTGTCCCGTAGGAAGCTTGAATGGTGAGTTCACATCAGTCTATGAGTCCACAGTTGCAGTTGTTCTAAATGTTATGATTGACATTCCTGTAGAATGCATTCTTTATTTGCTTCAAAAAAGGAAGTGATTTGTTTTTTTTTTTTTCATTCAACTTGTCCTAGCACAGCAATTGACCAATAGGAGAACAACTGTCATATTAAAAAAATACAATGATAAAATTTTGTGTGATTGTAGGACAAAATATGTAAGACCTAGTTACTTGATCTGGAATAAAAGACTGACCGGTAAAGAAGATGAAAAGTAGAAACTCATAGACAATCAACTATACACAAATATTTAAAGGTCACTAAATCACTAGTATAAAGGTCTATACATAACCCTGGATCCAGAACAAGAATGATCCCCTACATGGGCAGCATTAATCCCCTAACATGGGCTGAGCTAATGAGAGCAGAATATAAAGTTATCCTCATAAGACAACTATACAGAGAATCAGATGTCATCATGTCCACAGTATTCTAGAGTCTGAGGCTTCCGAGATATTCCAAAGAATATATTAATCTCATGAAGTGGAAACTTACGGTTTCTTTGGAAAGTCCGTTGTGTTGGATGATGTTTTGGTGGAGCGAACATGTGAAGGAGTGCTTTCCTGAAGTGCACATAGGTAAAATGGTGTCTTGCTAAAGCAAGACTGTGAAAGGACAATGTGATAACGGATTCTTCGCTAACTCTATCGCATAGCTTTTCAGTTTTTCATGACTCCATCAAGAGAAATGCATCAAAAAACTTCTGGTGGCGTTCTGGTGTCTTCTTCCCACTTCTGTGGACTAGGCTCAGTTGGCAGAGGGATGTGAGCTGATACAGACTTAATGGAGTTTTGCTATGACAGACTCACCTGCTGAGGTGAGTGGTGAGGCAAGACCCGTGAAGGACATGTGATGTTTGGAGGGCGTATGCATAGGGTTCAATGGGCAGTGATGGGCACTTGCATAGCTGCTTTGCCACACTTCGTTAGTCTCACCTCTTCACTGATCTTCACTTCATTGAGAGAGGAATGGCAAAGAGTTTCTCCTGGTGTCACTGTTGGTCCCGGTCACTCTGCTGGCTGTTTCTGCTAGGTCATGCCACCGCTTCTGACTCATGTTTGCTAACCAACACTATGGAACTGGACTGCTGGTATACTCAAGAAGTATTTGTGAATGGGTCGAGCTGCTGAATCCTGTGAACTCAACTGCTGATTTCCTGACAACACAGATTAGAGTTGCTCCAAAGAACAATTTCTAAACAGGACCACTTCCCCCATATCCTAATAAGCTTTCTTTTCCACTGTCTCTGGTGGGTGGTGGGCTAGAAGGGAGAAGCATGTAAGAACCCATATTAAAAGTAGGTTGAGAAAAATTTAAGCCTACAATCTTATTATTTATATCTCATTTATACTGAGCATCTTGTGCCCCCAAATACATAGCTTGAAGTCTTAACACCCAGAATAATGAAATTTGGAGATAGGACTTATGAGGAAGGGTGATGAAGGTTACTTTTAAGGTATGAAGTTAGCCTTAATGTGACAGAGCAACTGACATTATGTAGGGGACGAGAAACCATGGATCAATCTGAGTGTCCATGTAAAGACATAGGAGAAAGTAGCCATCTTTCAGATAAAACAAGAGTCCACATTAAACACTGCATCAAACATTTCCTTGATTTTTTTTTCTTTTACCCTCCGCAACTTTGAGAAATAAATATGTATACTTTACTCTCGCCAATCTGTCACGGTTGTGTTGCAATAATCCATGCACATTAATATATGCAACAAATTCACTCTGTGTATAATTTCTCTGAACAAACTGAATAAAGCTGTCTTAGCAGATTTTGACCTCTTTTTGCTAAGGAAAATGAACTGATTCTAGGAGCTACTTATATTTGTAGGCATATCCTACAAAAAAAGGCAGTGGACTAATTAAGACACTTACTTCATCCACCATGGAATTTATCATTACTTATTAACAGCACCTGACAGTTTAGAAGGCCCACACTGGAGTTCTTAGTGTTGTTCTATGAGCTCATCCTGAATCTGTCATTCCTCAACTCAACTTGTAGCTACTTCCAAAAATGCCTGACAGAGAAGGTTATATAATAACTGCTCCAGGAACACTCAAGCCAAGGTCTTAACAATGTGAATGGGTCTTCGGTTGCTGGGACTGCAAGCATCTTTACTTTCTCCTTTTAGGGAAAATGACTGAAACGTTCAAACAATACTCCGCATCCTGGCTATTTTGACTGTCTCATCATCTTTGAAACGAAGTGGTCCTTACATTATTGCTGTCTTCAGAAGTTGAAGATCCCTTCCTACACAGTTATAACTGCAAAACCTCCTCGACTTATACACAACCCTCCTCTTGATGGATGGACAGCACAAAAGTAGGTCACTGACTTGAGCATTACCAACACACTGATTTTTTCCCCTTCAAGTCTAAAGACAAGAGAGCTGCTAAGTTTTAAAGAACCTGCATGAAATATAGTTCTGAACAAGAACTTACCTTGAGCTTTATATGGTCATATTTAATTATGCCTATATAGGGATCTGACAGCTCACTGTATCAAGACTCATTATAATGTAGAGTTTGTTATTGTTCCACTTTATATTGGATCACATCCACAAACAATTAATTAAGACTTGTTTTGGAATGATCTTAAATATCAATTCACTTCAAAGAATGTGCTATAGTAAAGTTCCAAGAGCTATAGTTTTCCAAAATATAACTGTGCCAAAAGAAAACTGTGACTGCTACCTCCTTACCCCCTCCTCCTCTCTACTCATAAAATCTCAAGGTTGCCAAATGTCTTATTTCAGGAAACAAAGGGCAGCTGGACAGTGCTTCCGGAGTGTGTGGGCTTGGCGACTGTTATATGATTTACCACAGCACTCAAAACATACAAAGAAATAGCACCCCATGGCTTGTAACACAAAACAGGTGTAAAATGGAAAGGACATTAATAATAAAGTGATCTCAAAGAAATCATCTGTGTCCCTTCTCCATAAAACATCAAGATATCATTTGAGTTGTATATTATGTATTTTCTAATAGCCTACTGTGAGTACTTAAATTAGTGGTAGAGAAAGCATCTAATACAGTTAATGAAGGAGACACAAAGATATCAGAATGATAAGATGTCTTATTGCACACATTTTTTTTCTCTTTTGGTTGTCAAAGCCACAGTGAATTTTGTATATTCAATTAAAAACTCTATTTAATAAAAGTATACTTTTTGCAAGCTATCAAGTACAAAATGTGTTTTTAAAAACAGAAAAATACCCAGACTTTACATGTTTGATGATCACATATGATAAACTCGTTCTCTAACACCACCGCCTATATGAGCCATTAGTGGCAGTCACACAAACCAAAGCAACTTAAAATTATAAGTTAGCCTTTGATCTAACATCCCTTTTGATTGGAATATATGACTTTCTAGTTTACAATCTGTTAAGTTTAAAAATTTATCTGTGACTGAAGGAGAAAACTGTGTTTCACTTTTCTCCTACATATAATATAATAATTTTTGGCCAAGAGATAAAATTTACATGTAAACTTCTACATAAAACTTTCATCATTTAAAAAGTAAATATTTTTATAACATCATGGAATCATATACAAAGAATATAAGGTTTGCCTATATACTCTTTGCATATTATTAGTAATTAAACACATGCAACCACATGTGCTTAAACATTCACATACACACACTCTTTTCCTATCATATTTACTGAATTATGTGTACAGATGTCAAAGACACTATAAAGAAAAGGCCTTAAGACATGATGGCTGACAGTGTTGGGCATGGGCTCCCTCTCATGGCGTGCACCTCAAGTTGGGCCAGTCACTGGTTGGCCACTGCACAAGTTCTGGGCCATGATTATCCCAGCAAATCTTGTAGTCAGGACAAATTGTAGGTTAAAGGTTCTGTGGTGTCCCAGTCCCACCACTGGAAGCCTTTCCTAGTTACAGAAGATGGGGAGCTCAGGATCTGTTTTATCCATTGCTAGGAGTCTTGGCTAGGATCAATCTCAAAGATTCCAGGGAGTTTCTGTTCACTAGGTTTCCACATAGCCTTCCAATTCCAGTTGTCTCTCCCAGTACCTAGAGGGTGGATCCAGAGATCTAGGATAGAACCAAACATGACTGGCAAAAAAAAAAAGTCAATAAATAAAATTATTCCTAATGAACCCTGTTATACTCATAGATCAATGCCTAGCCCAATCATCATCAGGGAAGTTTCATCCAGAAACTGTTCTGAGAAGATATGGAGACCCACAGCCAAACATTAGGTGGAGTTCTGGTAAGCCTGTGGAAGGGAGAAGGAGGATTGAAGGAGCTAGAGGGGTCAAGGGCATCATAAAAGCATGGCCCACAGAATCGACTAAGCATGGCTCATAGTTGCTCATAGAGACTGAAGCAACATGGACCCTGATGGGTTTGAGCTAGGTCCTCTGTATATATAGTTTATGGTTGTGTAGCTTGGTGTTCTTGTGCAACTCCTAATAGTTGGAATGGTGTGGGGTTATCTCTGCCACTTTTGCTTGCTCTTGGGACCAGTTTCCTCCTTCCAGATTGCCTCAATCCAGCCCTGATATGAAGTTTTGTTTCTAGTCCTATTGTAACTTGTTAGGTGGTACCCCGTTGATATCCCTGGGAGGTCTACTCTTCTCTTAAGGGAAATAGAGGAGGAGGAGATCTAAGGGAGAGGAAAGGTGTGAGGGGGGACAGGAGGAATAGAAAGAGGGAAAAGTGTGGTGTAGATGTAGTGTATGTGAGAAGAATAAAATAAAATAAACCAAAAAATTAAATTAAATTAAATTCTGGCTATGGAAAGTAGAGATGCTCAAGAGTTTGGTATTTAAATGATTATTATAAATGCTCTGGCTACAGAGTGAAATTCTATTTGATATCTTTAAAGTAAATTAATATGATACTTTAATACATTTGCTTATCATTGACCATTATGTTTTCTAAAACTTGGAAGACAGTTGATGCCTAAGAATAAAGAAAGAAAGGATTTTTTTAAAGAAACACATGATTGCTATTTCATCAAAAGCACATTAACAGAAATGCCAAACATGCAATTGAAAACAAAGCTATCACAAAGCAATCTACCTTAAATCATACCTAGATATAGACAAAGCTTTGGCTAAATACTCTTATTTATGTTTAGGAGTTTTCGGCATCTTATTTATTTTTCTGTTACAGTTACCATCTTTTAAGAGGGGTCTAATTTTAAAGTGACATACTGAACATAATGATATTTTCACTTGTAATATTTCCCACATTCTTTCTGCTAATAAACACTTTGAATCAAAATAAAGAGACTGGACATACCTTTACCCATTTAGTTTTGAAAAGTTCAGTGATGTCAGTTAATCTCTGCTTAGCTGAAGTGTTAAAAATAAAGGTTGCTGGCAAAGATAGTTAACAACCTAAAGAACATACACATACATACCTTTAACATAATATAAAGGAAAAACATGACATCACTAAGAACATGTGTGGGCATGCAGGGGTGGGAATGTGTGCATTATATGTGTTGTGCACCCAAGTATGTGTGTGCATGATCCTGTACAAGTCTTTGTAGACACAGGTAGACTCCATGTGTTTTCTTCTATCATGTTCCGCCTTGTCTATTGAGACAGGTTTTCTCTAGATCTGTAGCTCACTGACTGGCGAGATTAACTACTCAGCTATCTCTCAGCACTCTGTGGTCAGTATTGCTGCACTGTTAGGACTACAGATCTGGGTTGCTACTCCAGGCTTTTTAGAAGACTGTGTGTTAGGAATCTGAACTCTGGAAACTTGTTCAATAAGCACTTTACCCACTGAGTCACCCTCCTAGACCAATAAGGCCATTCTTAAAACATGAACACAACTTGATACCTGCTCCTTCTTTATCACTCTGATCCACATAAGATGATCCAGAATCAAGTTAAGTGAACTTTTATACATAAGATATATTTTAAGAATTTAACTAATCAATAATATTTTATTGTTTTAAATATATAAAGTTTAAATTTTACATGTTGCAACAAATGTCTTTATTTATTTTCTCCCTTTTTGATACTCAGATCTTAAAATATCATAATGACTATCAAGCACCATTTGCTTTCACGAATTCTAGATACAAACATGGTGTCAGCCCACGGTGCCCCTGAGAGGATGATGTGTAATGTGCAGTTATTTCCCTTGCCTGCTCTCCCGATTTCAAAGCACTGTGCTTCCTGGACTTGAAGCAAGAGACAACTAGTGACTGTAGATGGAGTAGAAAAACCAATTACGACTTGGCAGTTTCACAGGTAAAATTTTAGAGGATATCATCATCCAACCCTAGAAAGAACACTGTCAGTGGCATTGGCACACAGGCCAAGGAAGAAGGAATACATTCTCTAACTAATCCCAATAGGTAACCTGCCCTTTGCAAGGCTACATGAAACCTTACACTCATGTCAAAAGGCACTTGGTTTCAAATGTATATTTTAAAAGAAATTACTTTTTTATGAAAGAGCCCCAGATTTCTCAATCCTTGAGTAAAAATCACTGCTTTAAAGTAATGGTTCCTCTATGACTGGGTTTACTTTCTGAATGCCATTTGATAGACTGTTTTGCCTAAGGCATATTTATTTGACTCGGTATGGGAAATGAAATAAATATAATAGACATACCTCATCGAATGACATTTTACAGTCATTTTTCCAAATGTAAAATCAAAAACTTCAAATGGTAGAACTTTTACATAATCAAATAACAACTACATCCTTCATTCTATAAGAAACAAGATGAGTGAGATTATAGTTTTTATATCAAAGATTGGCTTATTTAACTCTTTACAACAACTGAAGGACAGTACATCCTTAAATTATATAAGTTGCATCTCAGAATTTATGGGAAAATACGGGAAGAAAATACAGATCGATAAGTTCATTCAAACCCATTTGAGTTAATATACCATATAACTAAGAAGCCACTTCCTGACTTTATGAACTGGCTTATTCTTCATTGTTTATTTAAATATCATATTTACCTTATCAGAATTTTTGTCTCCGTGATAAGGAGAAAAATTGAAATTTTAAAATTGTTATTAAATTCATGAAAAAGACAACCACAGTCATTTTATTCCCCAAAATTTTACAGTAAATATTCTACATTCTCTTCTGGACACCTGATTAGGGTGGATTTCCTATTGTTACCCATAGCATCAAAAGATTTGTTTGTTGCCAAGATCCTAGTGGTAGAATAATTACAAATCTCCCTTACATTTTTCTGCTAAAATAAATACAAGAATATAAAGTATCCCTTCCAAATACATGTCCTCTTTTTATGTCTATCTATATATATCTGCATATAAGTATTTATTTATTTTAGACCAATAGCTACAGTTAGTGTTACAGTCATATGCATGGCCATAAGATTATGGAGATCTATCAGGAGTAAGATTTATAAGAAAAAAATGACCCTTCTTCCCAAAAACATATTATTAAACCTTCTGTTGTATTTCTTTATTTGATGATGTTAGTAGTGGTGTGGGTGTGTGCATGTGGGTCTTTGCATATTTATCCAGTGAGCCAACTAAATTGAGAAGTTTTAGAAAGACGAATGTCAGCGCATAATAAGGATTTTTATTTTTTTTTAATTTTTGATACTTTATTTACAGTTCCAATGTTTCCCCTTTTCTGGGTCTCCTCTTTGGAAACCCCCTATCCCCTCCCCAACCTGCCTCTATGAGGGAATTCCACCTCCCACCCATCCCCATATTCCCGCCTTGACATTCCCCTTTACTGGGGCCTCTAACATCCTCAGGCCCAAGGGCCTATCCTCTCTCCCTGATGGCCATCGAGATCATCCTCTGCCACATATGTGGTCCAAACCATGAGTCCATAGATGTGTATTCTTTGGTTGGTGGTCCAAACTCCAGGACGACCAGGGGCGGGGGGGTCAGGCTCATTGACGCTCTTGCTCCCTCCATGGGACTGCAAATTCCCTCAGCTCCTTCAGACCTTCCTCCAACTCCTCCATCTGGGACCTACTCTCAGTCCGGCAGTTACTGTTAAGTGAAACTTGGGCATTCTGAACGTTTGGGCTAATATCCGCTTATCAGTGAGTACATACCATGTTCCTTCTTTTGTGAATGAGTTACCTCGCTCAGGATGATATTTTCAAGTTCCATCCATTTGCCTGCAAATTTCATTAAGTCATTGTTTTTAATAGATGAGTAGTACTCCATTGTGTAGATGTACGACATTTTC
>JAPYYD010006707.1:0-10905 GCA_028551405.1 Uromys caudimaculatus
GATTGTACCGACCACAAAGGGCCCTCCCCCCTTGATCACTCACTGAGAAAATGCCTTACAGCTGGATCTCATTGGGGGCATCTTCTCAACTGAAGCTCCTTTCTCTGTGATAACTTCAGGTTGTATCAAGTTGACACAAAACCAGCCAGTACAACCTGATAGATGATATTTTCTTGTATTTCCTTAAAGGACTTAAGTGTTTCTTCTTTCTTGTTGTTGTTGCTGTTGTTGTTGTTGTTGTTGTTGTTGTTGTTGTTGTTGTTCTTCTTCTTCTTCTTCTTCTTCTTCTTCTTCTTCTTCTTCTTCTTCTTCTTCTTCTTCTTCTTCTTCTTCTTCTTCTTCTTCTCCTTCGGTTTTTTTGAGACAGGGTTTCTCTGTCCTGGAACTCACTCTGTAGATCAGGCTGGCCTTGAACTCAGAAATCCACCTGCATCTGCCTCACAAGTGCTGGGATTAAAGGCATGTGCCACCACTGCCCAGCAATGTGTTTCTTCTTTAAAGAAGAAATAAATAATAGCTATCTTTTCAATAAATCATAGAAGACAACTTTCCCAACCTAAAGAAAGATATGTTTATGAACATACAAGAAGCTTATTTGTTTGATTGTATTTTCCTGTATTTTTGAGGGATTTATAAATTTCCTCTTTAAAGACCTCTTTCAATTTCTTAAGATTGGATTTAGAGTCATTTTATTGTGTTTCAGTTGGGTTAGACTATCCATTGCTTGCTATAGTAGGAAAGATGTGCTCCAAAGTTG
Organism: Uromys caudimaculatus; assembly: GCA_028551405.1. Taxonomy (NCBI): domain Eukaryota; kingdom Metazoa; phylum Chordata; class Mammalia; order Rodentia; family Muridae; genus Uromys; species Uromys caudimaculatus. The sequence continues at coordinate 758 of JAPYYD010006707.1, forward strand.
TCACTGCCCTAGCTTTGTTGAGTGTGTTTTTTTTTAAAAAATCATTTTATTCCTTTCCATTTCAAATGGTATCCCCCTTCCCTGTTTCCCCTCCATACAACCCCCATCCCTTCAGCTTTCTCCCCTCTCTCCCCTGCCCTTTACCTCTATGAGACTGCTCCTCCATCCACTCTTTCACTCTCACCTCACCACTCTAACATCCCCCTACCCTGGGACATCAAGCCTCCATAGGACCAAGAGCCTCCCCTCCCATTGATGGCAAATAAGGCCATCCTCTGCTACATGTGTATATGGAGCCATGGATCCCTCTTTGGTTAGTGATGTAGTCTCAGGAAGCTTGGGGTGATCTGCTGAGTTGATATTGTTCTACCATTGGGGTTACAGTCTCCTTCAGCTCCTTCAGTCCTTCCCCTAGCTCTTCCATTGTGGTCCCTGGGCTCAGTCCAATGGTTGGCTGTGAGTATCTGCATCAGTGTTAGTCAGGTGCTGGCAGAACCTCTCAGGGAACAGCCATACCAGGTTCTTGTCAGCAAGTGCTCCTTAGCATCAGCAATAGAGTCTGAGTTTGGTGTCTGCAGGTGGGATGGATCCCTAGGTGAGCTGTTTATGGATGGTCGTTCCTTCAGTCTCTATTCCATTCTTTTTGTTCTTGTCTTTACTTTGGACAGGAACATTTCTGAATTAAAATTTTTGAGATGGATGGATGGCTCCATCCCTCATCTGCGGGTTGTGCCTATATACTGGAGGTAGTCTCTACAGATTCCACCTCCCTTTGCTGGGTCCTGGGAGCCTCTCACTTCCCTGGAGTCTGAGATGTTCTAGTGGCTACCACCAGCTCCCCATTCCCAACTGCTTCATATTTCTATTCAGCTTCCTAACCTTCTCTACTTCTCTCCTGTCCCTTCCTGTACATGATCCTGCCCACTTTTTCCCTCCCCCTCCTCTCTCCCTCCCAGGTCTCTTCCTCCCTCTACCTCCTGTGATTATTTTGTACCCCCTTCCTTATAGGATTGACAAATCCACACTTTGGTCTTCCTTCTTCTTAAGTTCTATACGGTGTGAGGGTTGTATTATGGATATTCTTAGCTTTTGGGCTAATAGCCATCAGTGAGTATATACCATGTGTGTACATTTGTGTCTGGGTTACCTTACTCAGGATGATATTTTCTAGTTCCATAAACTTGCTTGCAAATTTCATGAAGTCAATTTTTAAATAGTTGATTGTGCTCTTATGCTGTCCTGTAGCCATCAGGTCATCCCTGGATGTTCCTGGCATAGCAGCTATTGGGATGGAGTTTAACCTTTATGTTCCTGGTACATCAAGCCTTGGGCTTGACAATAGAACTTTGGGGCCAGGGCAAGTCTCACAGCAGCAGGGTATAACAAGGTGACAGAGCAGGTAGGGGATTTGGGGGAAAGGTCTGTAGAGAGGTGGTGGGAAAATGAAGCTGGAGGGAGTAGACAGCATGCCACTCTGAACAGATGTGCCCCAGATGACTCAACCAGCAGGGTAACATGTGCAGGGAAGCAATCTAAATTGTGTGTTTCTGGTTCAAAAGTTCAGATTAAGGTGGGCAGGGGAGATCAGGACTAGGGAGCTAGGAATAGCAGTCTGCTCAGAACAGCTTTAAGTGACCCAGAGGATTTCTTTTTCTTTTCTTTTCTTTTTTCTATTAATCATTTTATTCATTTGTATTTCAAATGAAATCCTTGATCACAATTGCCCATCCACAACCCCCTTCCCACTTCCCCTCCCATTTGCATCTATGAAGATGCTCCTCCACTAACTCACCCAATTCCACCTCACTTCTCTAGCATCCTCCTCTGCTGGGGCTTCAAGCCTCCACAGGACCAAGGGTCTCCCCTCCCACTGATGTTAGATAATACCAACACACTCACACACACACACACACACACACACACACACACACACACACACACACACACGTATAGTCATGGATCCCTCCATGTGTCCTATTTGGTTGGTGGTGTAGTCTCTGGTCTCTGGGAGCTCTGGGTAGTCCAGTTAATTGATGTTATTCTTCCCATGGGGTTGCAATCCCCTTCAGCTCCTTTGGTCCTTTCCCTAGCTCTTCCATTGGGGTCTCTGGGCTCAGTCCAATGGTTGGCTGTGAGTGTCTGCATATGTATTGGTCAGGTGCTGGCAGAACCTCTCAGGGAATATCTGTACCAGGCTCTTGTCAGCAAGCGCTTCTTACCATCAGCAATAATGTGGGAGTTTGGAGTCTGCAGGTGGGATGGATCCCTAGGCTAGGCAGTCTCTGGATGGCCTTTCCTTCAGTTTCTGTTCCATTTTTTTCATCACTGTCTTTCCTTTGTATAGGAATATTTCTGGGTTAACAATTTTGAGAAGCGTGAGTGGCCCTATCCCTCAACTGAGGGCTGTGCCTATCTACTGGAGGTGGACTCTCCAAGTTCTCTCTCCCCTTTGTAGGGAATTTTGGCTAAAGTCATCCCCGTTGGGTTCTGGTAGCCTCTCACTTACCTGGAGTCTGGGATGCTCTAGTGGCTGCCCCCAGTCCCCTATCCACACTGCTACATATTTCTATTCAATTTCCTCACCAGCTACACTTCTCTCCTGTCCCTACTAATACCTAATACCTCATCCTGCCCCTGTTTCTTCCACCCCACTCCTATCTCTCTCCCTGGTCCCTCCTTCCACCTACATTCTATGAATATCTTGTTCCCCCTTCTATGTAGGATTGAAGGACCTCAAAGACACTTACTAAACAATAGCATTCCTATTGGTCATGGATTATATGTATGACTAAATTGTCTATAAGTGGTATTCATATGCAGAGGGAACTTTAAACCATGTCTTGGTGGTCAGTTAGATTAACCAATAAAAGTTTTATTGAATTAAAATTTGAAAGTTAATATGCTGAATCTAATAGAGAGAAAGTGGGAAAGAGGCTCAAACACATTGGCATAGGGGAAATTTTCCTGAACAAAATACCAATGGTTCATTCTCTAAGATCAACAATTGGAAAATGGGACCTCATAAAATTAAAAAGCTTCTCTAAGGCAAAGGACACTGTCAATAGGACAAAACAGCAACCCAAAGATTAGGAAAAGATCTTTATCAACCCTATATCCAATAATGGGCTAATATCCAAAATATAAAAAGAACTCAAGAAGGTAGACTCCAGAGAAACTAATAGACCTAATCAAAAAAAAAAAAAAAAAAAAAGAGAGAGAGAGAGAACATAGAGATAAACAAAAAATTCTCAACTGAGGAATCTTGAATTCCTGAGGAGCACTTAAAGAAATGTTCAACATCCTTAGTCATCAGGGTAATGCAAATCAAAATGAACCTGAGATTCTACCCTGCAACAATCGGAACGGCTAAGATCAAAATCACAGATGACAGCAGATACTAGAAAGGATGTGAAGAAAGAGGAACACTCCTTCACTGCTAGAGGGACTGCAAGTTAGAAAAACTACTATGGAAATCATTCTGGTGGTTCTCAGAAAATTGGAAATAGTTCTACCTGAAGACCTTGCTATATACCACTACTGGAAATATACCCCCAAAATGCCCCACCATATAACAAGGACACATGCTCCACTATGTTCATAACAGCCTTATTTATAACAGCCAGAAGGTGGAAACAACCCAGATGTCCCTCAACAGAGGAATGGATACAGAAAATGTGGTACACTTACACAATGGAATACTACATGGCTATTAAAAACAATGACTTCATGAAATTCACAGGCAAATGAATGTAACTAGAAAATATCATCCTGAGCAAGGTGACCCAGACACAAAAGAACACACTTGGTATGTGCTCACTGATAAGTGGATATTAGCTCAAAAGCTCAGAATACCCATTATACAACCCACAAGCCATAGGGAGCTTAAGAAGAAGGAAAACCAAAGTATAGATGCCTCAATCCTACATAGAATGAGGAATGAAATAATCATAGGAGATAGAAGGAGGGATGGAATTGGGAGGGAGAGAGGAAGAGGAGGGAAAAGGGGGCAGGAACATGTATTGGAAGGGACAAGAGAGAAGTACAGAGGGTCAGGAAATTGAGTAAAACCATGTAGCAGTTTGAGATGGGGAACTGGGGGTAGCCACTAGAACATTCCAGACTCTAGGGAAGTGAGAGGCTACGAGGACCCAACAGGGATGACTTTAGCCAAAATTTCCAACAAAGAGGAGAGAGAACCTGTAGAGACTACGTTCAGTAGATAGGCACAGCCCCTAGTTGAGGAATGGAGCCACCCATCCACCTCAAAATTGTTAACCCAGAAATGTTCCTGTCCAAAGGAAAGACATGGGGACAAAAAAAGTGGGACAGAGACTGGAGGAAAGAAAGGCAATCTAGAGTCTGCCCATCCTAGGGATCCATCCCATCTGCTGATGCCAACAAGCACTTGCTGACAGGAGCTTGATATGACTGAGAGGTTCTACAAATACCTGACTCATACAGATGCAGATACTCATAGCCAACTGTTGGACTGAACCCGGATATTCCAATGGAAGAGCTAGGGGAAGGACTGAAGGAGCTGAAGGGGATTGTACTCCATAGGAAGAATAAAATCAACTGACTGGACCATTCAGAGCTCTAAGAGACTAAACCTCCAACCAAAGAGTATACATGGAGGGATCCATGGCTCCATATAAATATATAGCAGAGGATAGCCTTATTTGACATCAATGGGAGGGCAGGCCCTTGGTCCTATGGAGGCTTGATCTCCCATCATAGGGGGATGCTAGTGTGGTGAGGGGAGAGTGGGTAAGTGGGTGGAGGAGTACCCTCATAGAGGCTAGGGGAGGGGGAGGGGTTGAAGGGATGAGGGGGTCTATGGAGCGATAACTGCAAAGGAGGATATTATTTGAAATGTAAGTGAAGAAAATGATTAATAAAAAAGAAAGTTAATTTCACTGGAATTTAAATTAAAGGTAGAATAATATTTTCCTAGATCTGAGGGTGAACGGTATAATTATATTTTTCTCAATCTGCTTTAATAAGTGTTCAACCTCCCCTCTAGTCCATCATCCATCAGAGGTACTGGAAGAGAAAAGTTTTAGGACACATGAGAAGTAGATCTGTTTAGAAATAGTTCTTTGGGGGAGAATCCAATCTTTGTTGTCAGTATGTCAGATGTTCAGTCCAATAGCAAACACCAAATATGAATCAGCAGCTACAGTTCAGTCCTCTTAGAAGACACCACACACAAACCAGCAGCTTCAGTCTAGTCCATTTTGCCATCATCACACACGAAACAGCAAGGGCAGTTCAATCCAGAAGAAATCCCAAGGCTCTCCAATGAACCCAAGGCTACGGAAGTGGCAAGAAGCTGAAAGAAATTCACAAGAAGTTATGTTCTGAGTTTAATTCTATGATGTCACCACAAGTGTAGCTCTGCAATGCACTGTAAGGTGAACTGATACATGTGTGTTGTTAGTGAAGAATAACAATGCAGAGCAAACAAACCAGTGCTCACACTCCCACTGTCTGTGGGGTCATACTTATATTCCTTCTGAATATTATGCATCCTTTCATGTGTTTGCTATAGCAAAACGTCCTTTCACCTTTTTCTGCTTCAGGAAAACATTCTTTCATGTGTCTACTTTAATGAAACTTTCTTTCGTCTGTGTGCCTGGGCAAAACATCATTTGACATAATTGACTTCTGAAAGAAACCAGAAGTTTCCACTTCTGAAGGGGAGATTGGAGATGTTGATAAATGGCATAAACTTTCATTTATGAAACAAGTTCTGGATAATATATGATATGTTCATTTTATCATGATGGTCATAATCACATAAAACATATTACATGATCTTATTGGACACTTTCAAGATATGCAATCATCATTCTTCAGATAAATATTGAAAATAAAAGAATGAAAATATAACTGATTAGAAATAGAGAGGAAGATAAGAAAGTACAGGAGCAAAGAAAGAGTGAGTTTCTTCTAATAGAAATACCAAAATGCTTTGGGAGGTCACTGACAGCTTTAATTAGACATCAAAAGTTCACATTGAGCAGTTACAAAACTAATGTTAAAAAATACATTGCTGCAGAACAGTAGAAAACTTAGAATGTTAAGATGAGAGTTTGAACTAAAGCTTTTAGCTTGAAGGACCCATCAAGGTTTGGGTTTTGTTCGCTTATATTCTCTTCTAATGAAAGAATGATGACTGAAACTTCATTTTCACATGACTCATTAGCTGTATTGATTGCTTCAATACAGCTAAGCTCATTTTGCCTTAATGGCTTGATTTTATCTGTTTTTGTTACTTAGCAAAATGCAAATCAAATATAAGCTATTATTGTGACCATTTCAAAGAAGGATAACTGGATACGTGCCTGCCCATCATTTATAACTTGTAAGACCCCCAATCAGATAACCCATAAGGAGACAATGTATGATCTCCAGAAACAATGTCCACAAAAGCAGGTTCTTAATGTACTAAAGTATATAGTACATATTCAGTAACTCCACACAGAAAAAGTCATAGCAATTTGTCTGAAAAAAAAATCATTCTTTGTTATGAAAAGAGCGGCAATTAACATGACTGAGTAAGTAACTGCAAAATAAGATGCACATATGCCAAAGAGTGGAATTTATTTATTTTTAGCCTTTTGGGCATTCTTCACACTCATTTCTAGAATAGCTATAAATGGAAAAAATCTGAATAAGCCCAAACAGAAGAAAGAATAATAAAAATATTCTCTGCATATACTTAGGAATACTATTCAGCTGTAAAGAAAAAAAAATTATGACATTTATAGATCTGATGTATGCCAGACCCAGAAAAACAAATGCCACATGTTCTCTCTCACCTGTGCCTCCTAGCTACAAATCTTTAGATGTGACAATACAACTGGAATAATAACAGAAACCAGGGCAGTAAAATGGTAAAATGAGGGGCAGTGGAGATGGCATGAGAGAGTAGATCAGTACACAAGTGATATGAAGGGAGAAATGGGAAAATACGGGGTTTAATTGAGGAGTATGGGTGGAGGTAAATACAGAAGGAGAAACAGAGAGAGAAGAGGTAAAACTAACACTAAGGATGTTTAAAAAGCCATAAGGAAGCATTTTTATTTAACTAAAATGACACGTAAGTGTATATGGGTACATACACATATTTCATTTAATGAAGCTATACCACTTTAGTAAACAATGTTCTTCCCCAAAGTCATAGAGTATCTAACAAAACCCTAATACTGGGCTTGAGAAATTCTCTTTTGGGTTATGCATCAAGGGAGTCCAAGAGACTCCCAAAACAATATAGGCTATTTAAGTTGCCCTTGATTGTCTTCCAGAGTTTGAAGTCAAGTCCCTCTTGCTGAAGAAACCGCCCACTTCAGACACAGGACTCAGAATCTGAGCTGGATATAACATGAAAGCAACCTCCATGAGATTATCTTTTCAGTACTGAAAAGTACTTTGCAAGTTGCTAAGTAACAAAAGTAACCAATAGTCCTACCCAGCTATGATGCCTATGAACTATAGCAATGGCCAACAAAGGCAAAATAGTACTATCGGTGCAATAGTGACACCCATACTTTGACAGTAATCAATATTTGCCTAGTTGTACGTAAGACTTGATCACAGTAGAGGAATCCTGCCTGACACTTGGAAACCTGGCCAACTAACCAGGATTAATGAGGTCATATATCATAGAAAAGAAATTACTATCCCCACTTTAGTAGACCAACATGATTCTAAACTGTATTCTAAATAAGTATCTTTTTATTCACAGGCGAATGTACCTCTCATCCCTCATCAAATAATTTTTTCTTTGAAACTGAGGAAGACCATTACAGAAATTTCAAATAGAGTTACAAAATGCAAAGAAGAACTCATAGTGGATTAACCAGCTCCAATTGATACATTTACAACAAAGCTCCTATACCTAAGCCTCAGAGTACATGACAGAAAAGGGGGAAGGACTCTAAAAGTCACAGGACCAGGAAATCCACTGTGTTCTTGTGTTTCCTAGATACAATGAGGACGCTTCATCAGTGATACCACAATAATATGGTTACCTAAACAAGACCCAAACACTGACAACTTCAAGGAACATGATAATGTGCAAGAAGAAAACCTCACATGCGCCCTACCCACACACAGAGAAAAACACACAACTAATGACTGCTGACAGAGGGAAAATTAGTCTTCCCCAGGGATGAGTTTCCTTAAGTTGTCATACACATAAAAATAACCCTATATTCAGAGGTTGTATTTAAATATTACATATATACATATAAAATAAATTAATATGGTGGTATGAATGGGAAGAGCATAGGAGGAATTAGGAGAAGGAAAGAGGTTATGTAGTAGATTTATTCAGTCTGGAACCTTCCATTTTAAAGGTAAATTCTTTAAGATGAAGAATGTGACAGGCAGGAAAAACAACAGAATATTTTAATATAGGATATTTAAAGGAAGGTGAGACAACAGGGTGTTTGTTCTAAAGAGAGGTGAAATATTCCATCCTACTCCTAAGCAACAGGGAAGCTCAGGAGTAACCAACTAAAAATGACTTGAGGAATTGCCTGAAACTGACCAGACTCACCAGGTCTCTCCCTCCCTGTGGATGTATAGAAACAGTAAAGAGCAAACAAGACAGACTACCTTTAAGAATCTTAGAAAAATCCAGCTGCCTAGAAAATAGAGACTGTCTGAGCATACTCAAATAAAAAGAAACTGAGCTCCTTTGAAGAGGCTCATGCTTACTAAACTACCTACGAAGGATGGAGACTGCCCTACCTGTTAAGCATCCTGCATGTTGTATAATATGTTCCAGATTTCCCAGCTATGTTAGATGTCACCCATGCTGGGGTAGACTTTAATGATACAGCTGTCTGTGAGTTATTCCTGCTCCTGTAAGTAACCTCTCACCCATACTCCTTTAAGTAAGCTCACAAAAACTCACTGGTTCACCAAGTTGGTATTTGTACTTAGCTCAGTCATCAACTCCCTATCTGAAGTGAGTACACGTTTGTTCATATATTCTTAGGAATAGTGTCACACAACAAAAGGGAGGAGGGATGTAATTATACCTTAACAAGCAAGCAAACAAGAATACAACAAGAATAACAACAACAACAAAGCACCACCACCAACATAACGAAAAACGAAAAACAAACAAACAAACAAAAAACCCAAAAAACCAAACCAAAACAAACCAAACCAAACCAAACCAAACCAAACCAAAACAAAACAAAACCAAGGCACTCCCTGTATAAAGCAATGCTTCCTTTGGCCAGTAGATAGCAGTATAGATATGCCAAGAAGCGGAGAAAGGCATTGGTGAGATTATTATACTGCCAAGGAAACATTAGACAAGCTCATTTTAGATCAACACATGAGAAAAACAGAAAGTGAAAATTTAAAATATCAAATCCTAGGTGCGTCTAAATGTAAGTCTGCACATTTAGCCCACTTGTTTCCTAACAGAGGTTCTATTAGGAGGTAGGAACATGCAAATAGAAAGATCTTGACTCATAATGCCACAGTCCAAAAGGATCACAAAGTAGAGCAATGAGTGAGTGAGTGCAGCATTTTAAAGAATGAATGGAAATGTAAACAAAATGACTTATTGTTCTCATTCATAAGACTATAGGAAATATTTTTAAAAGTCACATGTTACAAAATGCACTTCTTTAATAAATAAAAGCCTAATTGTGAAAAAAAACTACATCCTAATTATCCAAAGATGGTAGACAGCACTTTGACACAGTTAAACGTACTACTGTGTGTAGCTACTGCTATATTCTGAACAAGTGATGAGGAGTAATTTCACATTCTTTTCAAGGTAAACCACAATAGTGAATCCATGTAACACTGAACCATCGTCCTTCTATGTGGCACAACTTCAGTTCATCAAAGCATATTATAAAGCTTAATGTGTGAATCTAGGGACTGTGTCCTCAAAGACCTAGCCAAAAAAAATTGGGACATTTGGGCAAGGAAAGTACATGTTAATTGAAACTTGCCTCTTAAAAATATAAAACTAAAGAGAAGACCTCAAATTTCTTTTGAGGTTTAAATGGTGATGTTAAAATAGAGAAACAGACTCTTGTAAACATTAGGAATTGGATTTTCTTCCCAAAACTTCAGGCCCACATTCAGGTGAGCCTTTTTCTTTTTCTATT
>JAPYYD010006708.1:0-10905 GCA_028551405.1 Uromys caudimaculatus
TATATAGTAAGGGAGTTTGTTGATGACTTACAGTCTGTAGCCAAACTCCCCAACAATGGTCGGCAGCAGCTGTGAATGAAAACCCGAGGATCTAGCAGTCATTTAGTCCCACAAAGCTCGCAGGCGAAGAAGAATGAATCTTCCTCCTTCCAATGTCCTTATGTAGATCTCCAGAGCAGGTGTGTGTACCACCACGCCTGAAACTTGTGTCCTCCAGTCTCAAGATCCATATCACAGGTGAGCCTTCTAATTCTGGATTATAATTCACTCCAGATATAGTCAAGTTGACAGTCAGAAATAGCCACTACACCTTTCTTATTTAATTATTTTTTTTTTGTTTACTTTCCTAATTGCTGATCCAACTACCTTGTCACTTCTACTTTTGCAGCTGCTGAATTCATCAACTTGTGTAACTCAGCTTCTTTAGTCTTCCATAGATATCTGGAGATCATTGGCTCTTTTGGTAATCATCCATGTCTTCAACATTAATCACTGAAACAGACTTCTGGAAGGAAATTCCAAAGGTCACATAGTTAATTCTTCTCACTATGAGTGGGCTTTCTTGAAAATAGCCTAGATTGATGGGTGTCTGTCCAAGCTCGTACAGGTCAAATGGTATCAAAACTGTATGAACATCAATGTCCAGGTGGACTGTGAGGTGGTAGACATATATATAAGACATATATAATATTCATCCTTGTGAGCTTAGTAGCTACTGTGTACTTGACACGTCTAATGTGAATACAGCCATCATTTTAATACCCAAAATGTATTGTACTATAAAATCAAATACATCTCATTTTAACATTTATTTACCTATTTCTCTATTCATCTACGGAATGCTGACTATTACAGCACCATTTGTTTAAAAGAAATACAAATTTCATACTTGAAAATATTGTATGTGTCCAATGAGGATATGAGTGTGTATGTGTGTGTGTGTGTGTGTATGTGTGTATGTGTGTGTTTGTGTGTGTGTTTGTGAATGTGACTTCATGTTACAGTGCACATATTGAGGTCTGAGGAAAAATTTCCATATAGCTTTATAATATATTCTTGTAAATTTTGTCATACTAGCTATTAAATATATGTTCCAAGGTCAAATAATCAGATAAAATATTGAGGTATTCAAAGATTTCTCTATGACTGTTTTTAAACTAAAACTTAGAGAAGAAATGGTTCTGAATGATGTATTAAGTAACATTTACCCCAAACTCCTTGATAATCACATGTTAAGGTGATTCTGCATCAGAGAACATATTTCTCAATGTTTATAAATGCAATAATTGCCATGTAGATATTATTTTAATAATAAGTGTACTTATCTAAGAACTAAGAATTCTATGTACAGTGATTGTTTTTTCTTCCTAAACTTTTATTCACCATTCCTATGAAATCAAGATTTAATTTTCCTATTTTGCAAGCATAAAACATTATAAAGGAGCTTTGGGGGTTCTGATGTATTTTATGGTATAGTGAATTAGTGCCATCAAGTGCTGCCATGAGGCAGGTGAGCAAACATTAATCACTGAAACAGACTTCTGGAAGGAAATTCCAAAGGTCACATAGTTAATTCTTCTCACTATGAGTGGGCTTTCTTGAAAATAGCCTAGATTGATGGGTGTCTGTCCAAGCTCGTACAGGTCAAATGGTATCAAAACTGTATGAACATCAATGTCCAGGTGGACTGTGAGGTGGTAGTTTATGTAATTCAAAAGCAAGGTCATCAAAATGGTACAGTCACCTGAATATATAAAGAAATCAATTTGACTGGAAAGTAGTTTAGTAGGGGCAAGGGAATCAGAACCAAAGATTTTGAACTAGAAGATTTTGTGAAAATGAGAGTTTGAATATAAAATTTCTTTTATTATTTATTTCTGTGTAATAAGCCACCACAAATTTCAAAAAACAATAAAAACATCAAATTTACTTTATTTATTAAGGTATGTGTATGTGGCTATATCCCCCCCTCTGTGTTCGTATATCTATATATGTGTGTAGAGGTTTGAATATGGTTGGCCCATATGGAGTGACACTGTTAAGAGGTGTGGCCTTGTTGGAGGAAATGTATCACTGTGGGGCTAGACTTTGAGACACTTCTCCTAGCCACATGGGAGTCAGTCTTCTGTATACCTTTGGATAAAGATGTAGAACTCTCAGCTCCTCCAGCACCATTCCTACCTGGATACTGCCATGTTCTCTGCCTTGATGATAAAGGACTGAACCTCTAAACCGGTAAGCTAGGCCCAATTAAATGTCGTCTCTTATAAGATTTGCCTTGGTCATGGTGTCTCAGCACAACAATGGACACTCTAACTAACAAAATGTGTGTTTGTCTTTGTAATTATCAGGTATTTCCTGCTAATTCATCTTGATAGACCCAAACAACAATTTTAAAAGATCTTAAAATCACTTAAAGAATACCAGTTGATCATTTCACTTGGCATTGAATCTACACCAGCATTAAAGGGAAAGAGATACTCTGTGGTGCAGCATTTCCTCTAGGAAATACTGATTTCATTGGTGGGAAGTAAAATAACTTTATCCCCCAGATATCATATACAAAAACCAAAGGCACTCTTACTAACCATATTCTGAGTGACACAGTACTAGGCCATGTGCTAGCATAATTGGGGACAAGCACTCTATATACTACATGCCAATTTTTTGTGTCACCTAGATAGTGTATAAATTAATCCTTTTGATTAATTTGATATACTTAATAAATGCCAATTAAGAAAATAAAAAACATTTGCCTTTAATTTACTTATGGAGATGTGTATTACAATTAAAAACCTCTGTTTTAAGCCAAGTAATAGCTTTAGTGGCATGCCAGGCATCAGTGGGGGGAGAGGTCCTTGGGTCTATGAAGGCTCAATAGATGCCCCAGTGTAGGGGAATTCGAGGGCAGGGAAGCAGGTGTGGGTGGCTGTTGGCCTGCTTGCTGGGAGCTTTCCACAGGGAATCTCTGGCCTGGCCAAGTGTGAAGGTTCAGGCAAAGGGGATGTAAGCAGGGATGGGAGTCACCTCCACCTCAGTCTCCGAAGTTGCCACCTCGGTTGCTCCAAGACGCTGCACCCTCCACCCTGTGCTGAGTCGGGCCTGGACTGAGCCCATGAGAGATTGACTAGCTGGGGAGAGTGCAGGAAGCTTCTGGTGGTGTTTGGGAGAGCAGACCTCTTCCCAAGTAGCAGTGTTACAGTTCTTATGATAGAAGCTCTCAGAGGACATAGTAGTTCTCACACCTTTATTCCTTCTAGATAGGATCTCTTCTATACAGTTTGGGATGGTCTAATATACAGTTTGAGGTGGGTCAGGGGTCTGACAATAGGTACTTCTCATTGGCTTGGTCTGAGAGTTTAGGGATACCTTATCTGCATGTGGGAGGGCACGATGTGCTGCTCCTACATGACAGACATCTCTACACGGGGCTGTGGGGGTTGTAGCTACTTGACAGGAGCTAAGGAGCCTCCTGGGAGCATTGGCAACATGCTTTCTGGTTCCTTGCAGGTCAAGCCTTACTGGGCTGCCTGGGGTTAAGCCTGTGCTTGACCAAGAGCCAGGCTACCTGTCACAGTCCACTGCCCCACAGGTGGGTGGGTGGAGGAACACTCTCCTAGAAGTATGGGGAGGGGGATGAGATAGGGGGTTTCTAGAAGTGAGGGGAAGTGTAAATAAAGAAAATATCCAATAAAAAAAGAGAAAAAAAGTATAGCAGAAATATTAAATAAGACACTTAAACATGGAAATGATGTACACACTAAAAAAATTGGAAGCATGAGGTGTTGTTTTGAATTCTGGTGTTCAAACAGGCGAAGATAATAATAGGGTTGGTGGGGAAGCCTTGATATATCAACTTTGAGCAGAAGGAAAGTGAGTGAATTCCAATCATAACAATGGATTTCAGGGCCAAAGTGAGAACAAAACTCTTCAGGTAAAATTAAGTGTAGAAAATATAGCTGACCATGGAAGTATTGAAGACAAATATTATAAAAGCCAATTTGTTCATTGTGTCTGACAAAATATAAAAAGAGAGTAAGGTATGGAAAAGTAAAGTTTTCCTTACTATGTGGGTGCTTCAGAAGTGCCAAAGCCTGCCTTTGGAAGGACATATTGATGTTTGTGGCCTATGTTACCTCAGGTGTCCATCTATACATTCATGATCTGTGCTGGAGCCTGAAGCTATGTTGATGTCTATAGGTAGGCTATTTTTCCATCAGAGGTCATCCTGATCTCAGTGGCCTGCACTGCCACTTGAGGCCATATTGATGTCAGTACTTTGGGTAGGCACAAACTGTGTTCATTGTTTTGGCTATCACCAGAGGCCATCTGCAGGACTGTAATGAATGCTCCCACTGAATATGAGGAGCAAGGAGGATGCTTTTGCTGTGATATTGATGACTGAAGACTTGATTGAGTGGGAGGGACATAGACAGCTTTTGTGACAACCCCTACCCTCACCAGACCTCTTCTCACCTTAATAAAACAACCAAAAAAGAAGTTAATAATTACCAGACCCAGACACTATTGTAGAGTCCAAGAAGTATTTGCTGAATGGAGCCTGATATACCTGTCTCCTGAGAGACTCTGCCACAGCCTGACAAATACAGAGGTGGATGCTCACCGACAACCATTGGACTGAGAACAGGATCCCCCAATGGAGGAGTTAGAGAAAGGTCTGAAGGAGCTGAAGGGGTTTGAAGCCCCATAGAAGGAACAACAATATCAACCAATCAGATACCTCTCAGCTCCCAGGGACTAAACCACTAACCAAAGAGTACACATGAAGCAACCTATGGCTCCAGTCGCATATGTAGCATAGGATGACATTTGGGACATCAATAGGAAGAGAGGCCCTTGTTCCTGTGAAGGCTTGATGCCCCAGGGTAGGTGAATGCCAAGCCACAGAAGTGGGAGTGGGTGGGTGGGTGGGTGGGGGAACACCCTCAGAGAAGCAGGGGGAGGGAGAATGGGATAGGAGGGTTTTGGAGGGGAAACGAGGAAAGGGGATAGCTTTTGAAATGTAAATAAAGAAAATATCAAATAAAAAATAAAAGAAAAGAAAATAAGTAAATAAATAACAACCTAGACAGGAAACCACTGAAGAGTACTATTGAGAAGTGTTATGGGGATGTTGAAGTGTGACTATCTAGAATGGATGTCTTCTGGCAAGAGTGCAGGAGTAGAAGCACTCAGCAGTGTTGAGCCAGGGCACTGAGAATAGAGCCATACTCCAGTGAGTATAAAAATAACCATTTAAAAGTATTTTACTTTCCTTTGGGGGAGTCTCATTGGTTGAAGGTCAGACATGGAAGAAGTGGGAATGGAATATAATCAGGGTGCATGATATGAGATTCCCAGAGAATCAATAAAAATGTTATGTTAAAATATTAATCCAGAATTCCTCAAGTCAAAAGGAAATGCAGGGACAAATAGTGGAGCAGAAAATGAAGGAAAGGCCATCCAGAGACTGCCCCACCTAAGGAACCATCCCATCTCCAGACACCAAACCCAGACACTATTAAGATATGCTTACTGACAGGAGCCCTGTATAACTGTCACCTGAGAGGCTCTGCCAGAGCCTGACCAATAAAGATGCAGATGTACACAGTCAAACATTGGACTGACTGTAGGGACCCCAATGGAGAAGTTAGGGAAAGGACTATAGGATCTGAAGGGGATTGCAGCCCTCCATAGGAAGAGCAACAATATCAATCAACCAGAACCCCTAAAGCTCTCAGGGACTAAACCACCAAACAAAGAGTACACATGGGGGGACCCATGGCTCCGGCTGAATATCTAGTAGAAGATTGGCTTATCTGGCATCACTGGGAGAGAATCCCCTTGGTCCTGTAAAGGACTGATGACCCAGGGTAGGGGAACCATAGGACACTGAGGAATGAGTGGATGGGCAGGTGAGATACCAATGTCATAGAGGCAGGGGGAGGAAGGAGGGGATAGGGGGTTTGTGGAGGGGAAAGTGGGAAGTGGGATAACATTTTAAATGTAAATAAATAAAATAACCAATAAAAAAAGAACGAAGGTAAAACCTTCAGTTTTTAAACAAAACAAAAATTATATTTACATGTGTGGAATTCCTAGGTAGCTATTCACAGGATCAATGGTAAATATCAGAACCCAGTTCTCTCACTACAGAAAGCCCTGGATATCCCAACACACCTATAAAGCAAGATTCAGATCTAAATTCCCATCTCATAAAGATGATAGAAGACTTTAAGGATGACATAAATAACTCTTTTAATATGATCACAAGTAAGTAAGTAGAAGCCCTTAAAAAGGAAACACATAAATCTCTTGAAAAATACAGGAAAACACAATAAAACACGTGAAGAAATTGAACCAAGCCATCCAGGTTCTAAAACTGGAAATAGAAACATAAAAGAAAACACAAAGGGAGACAAACATGGAGATGGAAAAACTAGAAAAGAGACCAGGAGACACAGATGCAAGCATCACCAACAGAATGCAAGAGATAGAAGAGCAAATCTAAGGTGTAGAAGATGCTATAGAAGACATTGATTCAACAGTCAAGGAAAACACAAAGCAAAAAGCTCCTAACTCAAAACACTCAAGAAATTCAGAACACAATGAAAAGACCAAACCTGAGAATAATAGGTATAGAAGAGAGTGAAGAGTTCCAACTCAAACGGCCAGCAAACATCTTCAACAAAATTATATAAGAAAACTTCCCTAACCGAAAGAAAGAGATACCCATAAACATACAAGAAACCCTCAAAACACAAAACAGATGGGACCAGAAGAGAGATTCCTACAGTCACATAATAATTTAGACACCAAATGCACAGAGCAAAGAAAGAATATTTAAAGCAACAAGGGATAAAGGTCAAGTAACATATAAAGGCAGACATAGAAGACTTATGCCAGACTGCTCAATAGAGATTCTAAAAGCCAGAAGATCTTGGGCAGATGTCATACAAGCCTGAGAGAACAAAAATGTCAGCCTAGGATGATATACTCAGCAAAACTCTCACTTATCATAGATGGAGAAACCAAGATATTCCAAGACAAAACCAAATGTAAAAAATATCTTTCAACTAATCCAGCCCTACAGAGGATAATGGAAAGAAAACTCCAACACAAGGAAGGAAAGTACACCAAAGAAAAAGCAAGAAATTAATCTTTTCACAACAAACCCTAAAGAAGAGAAACAGAATATATAATTCAACCTTTAACAACAAAAATAACAGGAAGCAATTATAATTGGTCCCTAATATCTCTCAACCTCAATGAACTCAATTCCCTAATAAAAAGACATAAGCTAACAAGCTGGATACATAAACAAGACTCAGCATTTTGCTGCATTCAAGAAGTACACCTCAGTTACAAAGACAGACATTACCTCAAAGTAAAAGTTTGGAAAAAAATTTCCAAGGAAATGGTTCCAAGAAACAAGATGGAGTAGCCATTCTAAATATTCAATAAAATAGACTTTCAAACAAAAGTTGTCAAAAAAAGATAGGGAAAGACACTACATATTCATCAAAGAAAAATTACAAGAAGATGAACTCCCATTTCTGAACATCTATGCCCCAAATGTAAGGGCACCCACATTGAAACACACATTGAAACTCACACAAAAATAGTAGAAGATTTCAACACCTCACTCTCCTCAATGGACCAATCATGGAAAGAGAAACTAAACAGAGTCACAGTGAAACTAAAAGAAGCTATGTGTCATATGGATTCAACAGATACTGAACATTTCATCCTCAAAAAAAGAATATGCCTTCTTTTCAACACATCATGATACCTTCTCAAAAATCAACTATATAATTGGACACAAAATAAACATCAACAGATACAAGATCATTGAATTAATCCTATGTTTTCTATTGGACCACCATGGACTAAGGCGTTTTCTATAGCAGCAAAAACTACAGAAAGCCCACATGCAAGTGGAAGCTGAAAAACTATCTACTAAAAGATAATGTGGTCAGGGAAGAAATAAATAAAGAAATTAGAGAATTTTTAGAATTTAATGCAAATAAAAGCACATCTTATCCATGTTGTGGGAAATATTAAAAACAAAGAAGAAATAGTAGCATGTTCCTGCACTATGACCTGATTCTCTCAGACCTGGTAGGCTAGTTGGCAATTCACTGGTGAGCAATGGCCAACCTGTTTTTATCTCATGGTGCTATGACTCAGAGCTCCATGACCTCTCCACCCAGCTTGCTAGGCTCCCACTGGCGGGTCACTACCACCCCAGTCCCATGCTTCCATACTCTCATGGTCACTGTAGTGCACATCAGGCAAACCCACACTTTGCCACAGTACCTTTCTCTTTGGAACCCAGATGAGCCTCCGCATGAAGGAAAATGCAACACAAACTTAGCTCAGAAACAATGGTAACTCAATCTCTGGGCACAACAACTAAAACCTAATCTTTTAAGCATTAGCAAAATCTGGTTCCTCTAGTGGCCAATCCTTGCAGATCCGCCATGATACCAGGAGACTCTAGAAGCTACATCTTATCTATCTGCTGTCCCCATTCCAAAAGGCCCCCTCTCTCCTCCTCCTCCTCTTTTCCCCTCTCCAACCTGGAATTCCCTAATCCATGCCCAGTGATTGACTCCTTTATTCATTAGGGGACTTCTTGGTTCACAAAAAGTCACATGAGTATGTAACTCACCCCTTATCTGAAGCCCCTCCCAGGAGGGCAGAATAAGCAGAATACAAATAGCCCCAGGGCTATCCACAACAATTCCAAACTTATGGGACACAAGGAAAGCAGGACTGAAGGAGCTGAGGGAGTTTGCAGTCCCATGGGGAGAGAGCAATAGTGTCAACTGGTCAGGCCCCCCAGAGCTCCAAGAGACTGGACCACCAACCAAAGAATGCATATAGAGGGACTCATGGTGCTGGGCACATATGTGGCAGAGGAGGGCCTTGTTGGCTGTCAGTGGGAGGAGAAGACCTTGACCTGAAAGTGTTAGAAGCCCCAGAATAGGGGAATGCTAGGGAGGGAAGATGGGAGTGGGTGGGTGGATGAGGGAATACCCTCATAGAAGCAGAGGGAGGAGAATGGGATAGGGGGTTTCCAAAGGAGAGACCTGGAAAGGGGAAAACATTTGAAATGCAAATAAAGTATCAAAAAATAAAATAAAAATAAATGAATAAATAAATAAAAGAGGAAAATTCATAGCTCTGAGTGCCTCCATAAATAAATTGATGAGATCATACACTAGCAGCTTAACAGCACATCTTTAAGCTCTAGAACAAAAATGTGCAAATATACCCAAGAGTAGTAGATAGCAGGAAATAATCAAACTCAGGGATAAAATCAACCAAGTAGAAACAAAGAGAACTATACAAAGAATCAACAAAACTAGGGGCTGGTTCTTTGAGAAAATCAATAAGATAGATAAACCCTTAGCCAAACTAACTAGAGGGGACAGAGAAAATATCTAAATTAACAAAATCAAGTATGAAAAGGGAGACATAACAACAGAAATTGAGAAAATTCAAAAATTAATCAGATCCTACTACAAAAGTCTATATTCAACAAAACTAGAAATTATAGATGACAGATTTTCTAGACAGATACAAGCTACCAAAGTTAAATCAGGATCATACAAATCATCTAAACAGTTACATAAACACTAAATAAATAGAACCAGTAATTAGAAGTCTCCCAACCAACAAAAGCCAAGGGCCAGATGATTTTAGTGCAGAATTCTATTAGAACTTCAATTAAGACCTAATACCAATACTTCTCTATCTATTCTACAGAATAGAAACAGAAGGAACACTACCCAATTCTTTCTAAAAAGCCACAGTTATACTGTTACCTAAACCACAAAAAGTTCCAACAAAGAAAGAGAACTTCAGACCAATTTTCCTTATGAATATCAATGCAAAAATGGTCAAAAAATTCTCACAAACTGAATCCAAGAACTCATCAAAATGATCATTCACCACGATCAAGTAGGCTTCATCCCAGGGATGCAGGTATGGTTCAATATATGGAAATCTGTCAATTTTAGGGACTATAGAAAAAAACTCAAAGGAAAAAATAAACACATGATCATCTCATTATATGATGAAAAAACTTTAACAAAATACAACACTCCTTCATAATAAAAGTATTGGAGAGATCAGGAATTCAATATCCATGTCTAAAAATCATAAAAGCATTATATAGCAAACTAATAGACAACATTAAACTTAATGGGGAGAAACTCAAAGCAATCCCATTAAAACCAGGGACAAGACAAGGAAGGCTTCCAATGCTCTCCTTAACTATTAAATATAGCTTTTGAAGTTCTAGCCAGAGCAATTAGAAAACAAAAAGAGATCAAAGAGATACAAATTAAGAATGAGGAAGTCAAGATATTACTATTTGCAGTATAGGTAAACGTTCCCAAAAATTCCACTAGAAAGCTCCTACAGCTGATAAACAACTTCAGCAAAGTGGCTGAATATAAAATTAACTCTAACAAATCCATAGCCTTCCTCTACTCAAAGGATAAATGGACCAAGATAGAAATTATGGAAACAACATCCTTCACAATAGTCATGAATAATGTAAAATATCTTGGTGTGACTCTAACCAAGCAAGTGAAAGCTCTGTATGACAAGACTTTCAAGTCCCTGAAGAAAGAAAATGAAGAATACCTCAGAACATAGAAAGATCTTCTTTGTTCATGAATTAGCAGGATTAATAAAAGAAAAATGGCCATCTTGCCAAAAATCAATCTACTGAATCAATGCAATCCTCAGTTGGTGGGATTGCAAGCTGGTACAACCACTCTGGAAATCAGTTTGGCGGACCCTCAGAAAAATGGACATAATACTACCTGAGGACCCAGCTATACCTCTCCTGGGCATATACCCAGAAGATGCTCCCACATGTAATAAAGA
>JAPYYD010006709.1:0-10904 GCA_028551405.1 Uromys caudimaculatus
GAGGTGGAATTCCCTCCTAGAGGCGGGTTGGGGAGGGGATGGGGGGTATACAAAGAGGAGACTCAGAAAAGGGGAAACATTGGAAATGTATATAAAGTATCAAAAATAAAAAAGGAGGAAAAAAAAAAAAAAGAAACAGTGTCTTTTCAATTATTATTTAGAGCTAGCAACAACTGCTGTCAGGGTATGTAAATGTCACTTCCTAACCTGTAACTAAGGCAAGCTGCCATGAGGAAGACGACATTCCCCAGCTTACTGGATTTTTGTAGCTCTGGAAGCCAGAGCTAGGTAGAAGTACATGGCCAGAACTTACAGGTAGGCTCAGCCTACCTGATTGTTGGGTAGAGTCACAAATATGAAGAGACAGAATGGAAGAAAAGTCAAGATAAGTTAGCAGTTATTTGAGAGACTGTCCATTGAAGAATAAACAGCTGTAAACTACATAGATGTCTCTGTGTCTTATTTAAACCTCAAGAGAGATTGTGAAAGGCCTGCAATAGAACATGAATATGGAAAAGTAACATCAAATTTGGTATTCAACATTTAGCAGAGATTAGGATCCATAAAAACTGGTCTGGGAGGTCACACTACATGCAGCAAAAATTAACTGAGGAAGTCCCACTGAGTCAGCCATCCAGAGTTCCCAGCTGGAGTCCTGGGCATAGCACAGTATCCTCTTGGGTGAAGCTTCCAAGTACAAGAACCAATTGCAGTAGGCAGAAAATGCCATTGTCTTTGACAACTAAGTCATCCAGAAGAAACCACCAGGAATGACAGAGCCAGACAACTGGACTTCTAGGGTGAACTATCTCTTCATAGATACATTCTCTACAGCTGAACTTCCAGTTTCCATTCCCACAGCTGAGACTTTTAAATTATGGGATAAACAATAGTAACTTCTTTTGGGAATAATTTATCTTTTAGCTTTAAAGACAGTGCTTTTAAAAGTCATAGAAGCTTGAATTTTGACGTCTTCCTCTTACTAAGTCAGCAGGGTTATCCGGATAGAGGGTAGGGCATTATAGAGGACACCTGGCAAAAGGATTCATGGGTCTCAAGTCTAAAATGAAAAAAAAAAATACCGCATGGGTCTGTAGTAAGGACATTTTAATTGATCTCTTTTAAGGATCATTTTAGAAATGGAATAAAAGATGGAAAACAAACCTCACAGTAAGATTATTCCAGAGGTGGATAAGAAATGCTTGCTTTAATTAATTGAAATAAGATTTCCAAATACTGAGCTAAATTAAAAAACAATGCACTGCAAACTTTGGCGTGATACTCCGAGAGAAGAGCCATTCAGCTGTACGTGTTGTATCTGAGTACGTGTGAGGGGTTGAGTGAGTACGTGTCATTTTACATCTGTATGTGCTTGTATGCTGCGTGACCGTTGCCTGTATGTGTGGATATGCAAACGGTTTTCCTTATGTGCTTGAAAATTTTTGAATTTGTTGGAACTAAACCAATTATATGTAGATGCTCAGTAGTTCTTTAAGTACTTCTGAAATGCTTAAATGAGTGAAACTTTTTTATTTTTCTTGTTTTACAGCCAAGAGACTTGGCTATCATATAAAATTTTAGATGGGAAAATCATGGTGATGTTAGTTCCAAATTCAGTAGGCTGTCACACATAGCTTAATTTCCATGCAGCATTTCTGTTGTCAAACATAATTCCCTTGAAATTTTAACCCTATCAATCATATATGTATACATACTCTCAAAATGACAGCTGGAGCCAGTACTGAGAACTATAATGCTTTATCCTATAAATTGGTCTTTTAGCATTAATGCCCTAATAAATTTTGGTGCTTGATTTCTACTGGCTACATTGGATAAAACAGAAGAGAAGTATCAGTCCCTGTGTATGTTTAGTCTAAGAAAAACTCCCTTATGTATTTAAAGGGTCCTTTCAAATTTCCTTATCAGTGGACTATTTTGCTATCTATAATATTGTTTGGATTTTCCCCAAGGACTTATACTTCTCTTTATGGGCCTTATATGTGACATTGTGCTGCTATCCTATTTTCGCAATTTAGAGTCGCAGCAACTGGAAGCATTTGAAGGATGATAATGTGGCCCCACAGGTGACTTCAGTTTCTATTGTACCTCTTGTTCTTTCTCTATTGATGCCAGTTATGAGTCCTTATCACCAAACATAAATATTCTCTATGCATGATTTGAACTGCTTACATAGCAAAAAATCTCCTTTTCCGAAGACATTTGCCTATTCGTTTCCTACTATACTGTCGAATGCCTTCTGTAATATGTATTAGCTCTCTTACTCTTTCCCCAGCTCTGTAGCGTTGATACTTTGATCATCTGCACATCAGAAACTGTGTAGGAAGCACAGGTATTTATAGTCACGTACCAGAAATACCATCCCTGGAACAGAGGCCTGAGTGCAGGATGCTTAAACTTGAAAATCTTATCCTACTCTCTTCCAGTTTGTTGGGAAAGAATAGTGAGGAATGGCATCTATCCCTCAGAATCTGAGGAATGAAACCAGTTATACTGAGATATTCCCCATTCGACTCATCATATTTATAGAATCTATAAATGTAGGATGACCTGCAAGAATTAAAAACAGATGCGACCGAAGCCATTCGTCATGTTTACGTATTTACAATATCATTTAATATGCAACAGAAAAAAATGAGTGCCGGTGCCAAGATTCATGCTTTCCACACCTCATGTGCTATATTTATTGTTATGTATTCATCCTCTACATAAAAAATGTTATCAAATATACCTTCTGTGATGTATCTGGAAGCTAAACCTAAATTAAGCTTTTTATGGACGTGGAAATGGGAAGTAGGCTGTGCTGAATCACCTTTCTTCTCCAAAGTAAGCTGCATATGCTTTCTTATAAAGGAAGAGCCAGCAGGAATGACAATGTGATTGGGGCATTCAAATTATAATACTTACAGTACTGAAAGCTAAAGTAGCTTGCATCACATTTTCCCATTGTTCACATGGGCACAGGAGGATAGCTAGAAAGACCTTGGTTATACATTCTTTTGGCATCAGAAAATCAATGGTCTTGAAATCTTCGTATTTCAGAATGAAATACAAATAATTCAAAATCATAGCATATGGAATATACCTTGCTTGTAATACAGAAAACTACACACACACACACACACACACACACACACACACACACTCACACACACACGCTGGAATGTGTATAATATAAAAATAACATTGCAAATACTGTGCATTTGTATTGCTATACCTAAAATGTTACGCTAGAGGGCAGTGTAGCTATGATCTTTTCCCTTTGTCAGGTATTCATCCAATTTTCTGATACTTTTATAGAATAAAGAAATCATATATTAATTTAAGATAAGCAGCATGCTTTTGTTTGAAAAGCACTTAGCTTGTACTTGATTGTTAATAGATCTGAATTTCTTAAAGCCTTGATACATATAGAGAAAATTATTCTTTTTTTCTTTTCTTTTTTTTTTTTTTTAAAGGACTGAGTGGAGAAAACAAATACAAAACAAATTCTTTTCTTTGCCATGGTACCTTCAGGCAGAAAACCAGAAATAATGTGGATCCATTAGCAAGCTCGGAGGTATAAGTATTCCTTTACATTTTAATGAAAATAGCTTACAAATGAGGAGAAAGATTTCAATCTTGTTTGAATCATGTTTGAAATGTAAAAGGAAAATATAATCTATTCTTATTAATATAAGAGAATGCTTGTAGGTTTTTCTTTTAGGATCTTCTCAAAGACTGTGTTATTTGTCCTGGTATTGGGCACAGAAGTCTCTGAGTAACTGAGCTAAGATAAAATAGAAATCTCAGGTCACTTGTACAGATTTCTAAGAGAGAAAGAACAATTGAGCAGAAAGGAATCTGGCATGGCCTAGATTATTAATCCCACACCCCAAGCAAAACCTAAAACATTACATTTATGAATAGAATATCAGAAACAAAATATGTGTTCATTTCTTGTGGCGATGTGAGGTATCCGATCTAGATTATAGGCAGAACTGCCTTAGAGAAGAATTGTCTGATTTCAACCTCTCAGGGGTGGATAAGAGTTCACCTAAAAAAAGGTATAATTAAAACACCATTTCGGTTACTTTGTGCTCAGTTAGTAGTTGCTGCCTCTGGTTTCAGGCCATGAGCTCTGGATGGTATGACCAAACAGATTCTAAAATATCCAGTAGCAATGTGAGGTCATGGTATCAAAAACACGGCTCTTTAGAAAGACCATATTGCCTTCTTTACAAGTTGTTGTTTCTGCTTTTCATTTTGATGCATTAAAAATCATGTAGACAAAAGTTGGATTTCAGACTCAGCAAAAGAAGAAACAAATGCGGGGGGGGGTGTTATTTTGTCAGTATCCTTGGAAACCTTTGGAAATGGTGGTTAAAGCTATTATTCATCTCCTCGACCGCTCCCTGAGAGTTTTCTGAAAGGCAATCAAATCTATCTGAACAATTGCTCTTTATCTGTGCCTCAGTTCGTCGAACATTTCTAAAATTTAGTAGTGTGTGATACATATGTCTCTACATAACAACAGTGGAAATGGCTTTGTAAATGTCAAATACCTGGCAATTAGTGAAACCAGACATAAAGCTTTGATTTCTATTAAGTGTTTAAGTGGTAATTTTTTTTTCAGATATATTTGGTTCAACTCTTTAAAAAAAGCAAAAAATAATACTTTTAAATATGAGTACATATTTATAAATACATAGATATGAATATGTGTACATACTGGATTTTACTTTTCTTGCTGCTATGAACAAAATTACCCAAGAAAATATGGTAAAGAAGGAAGTGTGGTTTTGCCTTACAGTTTAAGGGTACATTTCATCATGATGGGCCAGGTTCATCATGAGAGATCTAGTTTTAGTGGCATGAACACAAAGCACCTGGTCATACTGTGTCTTGTATAGGAAGCAAACAAAACAGTGAATGCTTGTACTCAAAGTGCTTTGGTCCTTTCAGGTGAGTCTAAGACCTCAATTGGTGGGCTGCTATTTCTCACATCATATGGATGTCTTCCCTTCTTGGTGAAACGATTTTAGAAATATCGTAATAGATGCATTGTGCTTCTATAGTGATTATGAATAAATTGAATTTTTAAAAACTGTCACTGAAACACACACATAAAAGAGGAAAGAGGGAGAGAGAGAGAGAGAGAGAGAGAGAGAGAGAGAGAGAGAGAGAACACAAAGAATTAAAATTAAAGGATTTCAATTTTTAACTTACTCCCCTGAAGAACTTGTACTAAAGAACCACTGTCAGAGATGGGAGCTTGAGGTTTACAGCCTTCACATCATATTTCGGCCCTCAATAAAAATAGGGTGCGTCTTACATAGTACGTTTAAGAATTATAGAGTTGACAGATTTAGTTCAGACTCAGAAGCTAAAGTGTAGCACGTTTCTAAACACCCACAGACTCAAATGTGTTGTTGCCTTAAGCTAAATTTTAAGGATGTGTTTGACTTTCACTTCAGTAAATGGTGAATTAAGACAAAAATAAAAAATTCACCACCACCAAAAGAACTTTAATCAAATATAGTATTATACACATACATATTTATGTATATATGTATATTCCGTGTGTGTATGTGTGTGTGTGTGTGTGTGTGTGTGTGTGTGTGTGTTTGTACTTTCACCCATCAAAGTACTCAGGTGGAGTCATTAGACAATATGTGGGCATAAGTAATCTCCTTTATTATGTATGTTCCAGGGACTGAACTCAATTTTTCATAAGACACACCGACACATCTCACCTACCACTATACGACAAAGTATTTATGAGTTTGTGCTGAGAGAAATATAAGTGAAATGTTGACTAAGGGCATAGTAATCAAGACTAACCAAAAGTTATATTGTAATAATTACAGAAAATCATTATCAGAGATGAATAAAATCAAGAGACTGGCAGTCAGGAGGAAGAGGATGTATGGGTAGGCATAACATAATTCCGTGATCAATGTCTAAGAGTTCCAGACTGGAAGGTAGAGCATCGTAGTGGAGAACTTGTCAGATACTGCATAGACCTATTCCTATTCTTAAGATGTATTGACATGAGACTTTTTCTAACCCCAGGCAACTACATCAGCAATACAACCTTTGGTCACTTTTCTCCTTTGTCATTTTCCAGAATAAACCTCAACTGAATCATGACAAAGCATACAAATCCTACTTGAGTGAAATTCTACAAAACATGTGAATCTCTCTTTAAAATGATAATAAAGAACCTATTGTAACTTTGAAGAGACTAAAAATCACCTGGCTATTGGAATATATGTTGGTGGATTTGAAACTGAGGCAGAAAAATGGTGCATAAATGCATTTGGTTCTAATCAGGTCGACAAACAAGTTAATGGTGTTCTCTCAATGCAAGCTTTATGGATTGAATATAAGCTAAGGTTTATAAAATGTTAACCTTAAGGGGAACTACACAAGTGACATATGAGTACTACATTAATTGGCACGATTTTTACAAAACATTATTTTTTTCAAAATAAAAAAGGTGGAAATTAAGATAGGAGCTTCATGAGTCTACCACACAGCAAGGCCTTTTCTAAAACAAGCATAGTTGAAGGTGATGGGCTTTCAATATGTTTGCAAAAGTGATCTAATTTCTACTGAGAATAATTATATAATTTGGTTATTTATTATTCTATCCATCTAGGAGCAAGCCTGCTGCATGTTTTATCAGCCTCCTAACATAAAGCATTCTTCTTGTCTCTCTAAAGAGGGCCAGTTACCAATTACAAGGATTCAATCATTTGCCCAAAGCAGAAAGTTTAAATTAATTATTTGAATATATTTAAAAAACTTTTATTCATTTATTTAATAAATTCTTGTTTTACACATATCTTGTCTACTTTTCATTCTGCAAGATAAGGTTACTCCTGTTATTACATAAAAATGAAAATCTAAATTTGTAAATATTAGAGATGAAATAAAGATGGCTTGTGTCAGGCTACTTAAGACTTTTCCCTGGTTCTGTACAACCTCTCTCCCTAAATATTATGTTACATATTTCAAAAAAAGTTAATGGAAACTTTATTCTACCATGTTCTTAGATAGAATGAACACACAAAGAATAAATTTATATGTTGTCCTAATTAAATCACTGACCTATTTAAGTTTTAAAGAATACAAAATGGGAATATATACTTTTTTTTTTTTTTTTTTTTTTTTTTGGTTTTTTTGAGACAGGGTTTCTCTGTGTAGCCCTGACTGTCCTGGAACTCACTCTGTAGACCAGGCTGGCCTCGAACTCAGAAATCTGCCTGTCTCTGCCTCCCAAGTGCTGGGATTAAAGGCGTGTGCCACCATTGCCCGGCTGAATATAGACTTTTCAACAAAATATATAAGCATTGCACAAGCCAGTGACCAGTGCACGACAACTTAACAAATGTTGAAAACTCAAAATTTTCAATAATCACGTATTGCATCTCTAATTTCCTTCCCATATATTTGATTTGTCTTTGCTCTGGAGTCAAGAATAATGTTGGACATAACTCACTTGCCTAACAATACACAAGGCTAAACTTGAGGCTTGAGCTCTATCCTCAGAAATGTCAACTTTATTTGTGTTCTCCGGTGAAGTTATGTGGCTTTTTGGCTCACACTGTCTCTGTTTGTGACACTAACAAGAGGACTCTACTACAAGGGAGAGTTCAACATTTCAGAGAGTACAGCAGGTGTCAGATCTTCCGTAAAGGGAATGTGGAACAGAACATTTTAAAAATTGTTATCTGTTTTATTCTTTTTAGCAATAGATATCACATTTGAGGCTGGATCTTGTCAGATTAAGAGGTAGAAACAACTTTACAGAAAAGATTTACAACTTTTTTTTAAAAGAGTGTGAACCAACAGAAAAGGGGTCCCGTCTCACAACATCTGACATTTCTCAAACACAGTATACACATTTTCTGAGAGTCTCAGAACACACTCTGAATGCTGATGTACCTGTCTCTGGAGTTTCAAGATACCTAGGTGTGTTTAATACACACAGTGCTGTACAGGTGCCATTTGATTCTGTGCAGAATCTTCCCTAAGTGTGGGCACAATTGAGGCATTGCTGAAAAATACTACTAACCCTTTCAGAAGTCAAGATAAAGCAAGTGAGAGTCAATATTTTATCAAGACAATGGAAGTTTTTGTGTGTGGATAATACAGCATTGCAAAAAAATCAGGAAAGAAAAAAGAAAGATTAACATTTTATAGACTAATTCTCTGAGAATATGGAAACTGTTTGCAAGAAAATAATTTAGCAGATCAGTTCCATTATACCAGACACATTCATTCAAATTGTACCCTTGGAAAACAAGAGATGGCATTGAAAAACTGTAATTTTATGTCAAAAGAATTTTTTAAAAATTATTAGTCCAGTCCAGAAATATACAAAACCTCTTCCTTCTATAAGTAGAGTAAGGTCTGAACAGCAAAATGAAAGGTAAATTTGTTTACTAGTTTTTTTAAAAATGTTTAAAGAATGGCTGTAAGATACCCATATTTGGAAAAGTGGTTTTTCATGCAACCCTTCAGGGCTCAGGCCATTTCTTTAAAATCCCATTAAAAACTGTGATGGATTCACCTTTAACACGGTTCTGAAAATTGACTGCTGATGCTTTGTTAAATGGATACACAATCGAACTGCTTTCAAAATACCTAGGTGTGGGTATTTAAAAATACCTTTAGACTGACTCAGCCCAGGAACATGATAACAAGCCTAATCTGGTAGTGGTGGATGGTCAAAGCAGAGATTCATAACTCATCAAAATGCTGATAATAAGAGATAAGAATAAGGCTAGAAGTCAGCCTTAGATGTGGTTTTTGTCTCATCCCCTTAGAGAGCCAGGGGCAGTATGCCAAAGAGGGTGGAAAAACCAAAAGTCAGAAGAGAAATACTATAGAATACAATTTTCTGAATATGACATAGCAGTTAGATTCATGAACACACACGGTTGTGAAAACCTGCATAAGAAGTTTACACACACAAACATAGGCAAACACACATATGTACACAAACATACATAGAAAACCACACACACATACACATTCACACAGATGATCATACAAACCCACAAACACATGAAAACACACACTCATACAAAAACACACATACAAGGAGAGAGGCAGCATATTCAGTAACTATCTGTGTAGCCCTGGTTGTCCATTCTGTAGATCAGGCTGGCCTTGAACTCAGAAATCCACCTGCCTCTATCTCCCAAGTGCTGGGATTAAAGGTGTGCACCACCATTGCCCAGTGAAATATTTAAGTAATATTCATTCAATAAGGTACATAAAACACATATTTACAATAGATACAATATGGCCATGTGTTGAAAATGTTCAATAATTTTCAGCAAATACCTATACATGTCATTATTTTAGGAACATGAAAATCAGATCTTTGTCCATGCCTTCAAGTCATCTCATGCCGCTTTTACACCAACAATATTGTTATAGATTTTGTTGTTCTTACAACAATATGAAGAGTTTATGGATTTGCATATCATCTTGGCACAGTTGTCATGCTAATCTTTTCTGTACCACTCCAATTATAGTATATGCACTATTTGTTATTAATTTATTCATTGAATTACATTCCAAATACTGCTCTCCCTCCTAGCTCCTCCCTCAGAGAATGTCAACCCCCCGGTGCTCCTCCTCTTCTTTTCTGAAAGGGTGGGACCCCTGGGTATCCCCACACCCTGGCATATCAAGTCTCTTCCAGATTAGAGCTATCCTCTCTGAGCAAGACAAGGTAGCCATGAAGACTAAGCTTCCTGTCTCTACATATGTGCCTAGGACATCCTTCCATTGGTGTATGTTCTTTGATTGGTGGTTCAGACTTTGAGAGCTCCCAAGGGTCCAGGTATGTTTATTATGTTGATCTTTCTATGGATTTTGCATCCACTTCAGGGCGTTCAATTCTCGCCTCCCCCCCAACTCTTCCATGACTGCTCCCAACCTCTGTCTAATGTTTGTTTGTGTGTATCTGTATCTGTATTATGCCCCTGCTGAGTAGAGCCTCTCAGAGGATAGTTATGATAGACTCATGTCTGCAAGAATAACAGAGTATCATTAATAATGTTAGGGACTGGTGTTTGTCCATGGGATGGGTTTTGAGTTGAGCTGGTTATTAGCTGGCCTTTCCTTCAGTCTTTGTTTTATCCCTGAATTTCTATTAGATAGGATAAATTAGAGGTCAAAAGTTTTGTAGGTGGGTTGTTGCTTTTATCACTCCATTGGGGGGTCCTGCGTGGCTATCAGAGGTGGCTCCTTCAGATTCCATGTCCCCACTGTTAGGCATCTCAGCTTAGGTCACCTGCATTGACTCCTGGAAGCCTCCCTTATCCCGGGTCTCTGGGACTTCCTAGAGATTTTACATCTCCTGTGAGTGCATGTGTGCACACAAACACACACACACACACACACACACACACACACACACACACACACTGGAGAGCTGCAGATTTCCATTCATTCTCCTGGAACTCTGGGCCTCTCTCCTGTTTCCCTCCACACTTGATCCTTCCTCCCAATCTCTTCGCCATCCCTTTTCACACCCAATTACCTCCCTCCATGTACCTCCTATGAATATTCTGTTTCCCTTCTAATTGTGATTCTTGGGGCCTTCCTTCTTGTTTGAGTTCTTTGGGTCTGTAGAGTGTATCATGGGTATTCTATGCTTTATGACTAATATCCACTTATTAGTGAGTACATACCATGTATTTTCTCTTGGGTCTGGGTTACCTCACACAGAATATTTTCTAGTTTCATCCATTTGCCTGCAAAATTCATAATGAATACATATACATATATATGCATATATACTATACACATATACATATATACATATATGTGTATACACACACACACACACACACACACACACACACACACACACACACACA
>JAPYYD010006710.1:0-10904 GCA_028551405.1 Uromys caudimaculatus
AAGGTGTTCCGGCTCTAGCAGGCCTCTCCTTGTTTCCTCCCCATTGTTACTGCCCCCAGGTAGGGATTAAACGTCCGGCCCTTAGCTCAGGTACAACTATGTCATAATTGATGTCTGGTTGCATTATGGATTCTCCCCACCCCTGCCATTTCCCGCCCTAATGTGTTTAAAACATTGTACCATTAAAGATTTCTTTTGAGCTTGATCGGATTCCGTCTTGCTCCAACACATTCCTTTGTTTCCTGCTTCTTTCCATTATCAATGGCTTCCTTCCACAGCATTTCCACAGCACGGAGTACCCGCTGGCAGGAACTTCGAAACTAATAACTGTTAGTTGTTGTTGTTGTTGCTGTTTTATGGCTTTGTGAGAACTTTATATCGAAGAATGTCCAGCATGCTTCTATGTTGTGCCTAATTAATTGGGATGGAGAGAAGTCAACAAGATTCCAGTTTGTTTTCATTGATGTACACCCTGCCCTGGTTTTCCCAATGTTGGAATGGAATAGGTGTGGTCATGATGCAAGGTCAGGGTGATGTGTCTGCTATAGAAGAGAAAGAGAGAGAAGATCAGGGGAAAAAAGGGACAAAAGGAGAGAGACTGGAAATGAAGTCAAGATTATGAACTTCAGGAATTGGTGGCTATGACACCCTTTTTACCAGAGTGGGTTGAAATTGGTCCTTGGAAAGCCTGTGTACCTTGAATTGTGAACACACACTTATTAGAGAAAAAAAAAGGTCTTGAGGATCTGGAAAGATGGAGTAAGAGAGGTTGTTCTGCAAGCACGAGGATCTGAGTTCAAATCCTCAGAAATCTAGAAGTTAGGTGTGGCCGTGTGCGTGCTTTTAATCCCAGTGCTGTTGAGGGTGGAGGGAGACAGGAGGATTGCTGGGACTTGCTGCCTACCAGCATAGCTCCAAGTTCAGTGAGAGACCCTGTCTTAGGGGGAGAAGACAGATAGAGCAGGACACTCAACATTCTAAATCATCTTAGATCAGGATGGTCCTGAATTGTGGAGAAGTGTCTTTCTGAGAATGGAAATGAAGACACACAGTGCCTCCATGGAGAAGGCCATGTGTAGAAGGAATAGACTGGAAGACTGCATTCACAAGCCAAGAAAAACCAAGACTGAGGGCAGTTTCTTGAAATGAGAGGCGTGTTGCAAATCCCCCTGAGAGTCTCCAGAAGGAGCCAGGCGTGCTGATGCTTTGATTTCAGTGTCTGGCCTCCAGCTTTGCCAGAGTAGACTTATCTGTTGGTTTTAAGCCCTGAATCTGTGGTAAGATTTCACAGCCATAGGAAACAAATGCAGATAAACAGCAGGCTGCTTCCTACCCCAGAGAGAGCGACAGGACACTCACTTGCAGATAGATGCTTTGTTTCTCTCTCTCCCTCCGCCCTCTCTCCTGCCCCCCCAAGTGTGTGTGTGTGTGTGTGTGTGTGTGTGTGTGTGTGTGTCCTAAATGGACTAACATCCTAGAAAATAAAGTCAACACAAAGACCCTAGAAGGCTATGGTATACCAACAGGGTCAGATCTCATAAAATACAATCCAAACACTAGAACTTTGTTTTTTCTGTCCAGATCATTGGTTACCACCACATGTCTGTCCTCTTTCCTATTGAACACACATGTGCTCATGTGCCTGTACTGGGTTCTGCTTACAATGTCTTCTGAAAGTGCAAATGAGCTGACTCCTTAAGGAGGTTTCTCCAAATTGTTGCAAAGACCCAAAGCCAACGCTAGATTGAGTACCAGTCACTGACTGACTGACAGGATACTCTGTCCCTAGCCTTGCTCATGGTCACATGTCTATGTGCTGTCCCACAGTTAAGGGGACCCTTCTATGAAGAGGGAGTTACTTTTTAATGCAGCTGCCCAGAAGTTAATGATGAAAAAGAATGTATTTTCTTCTAAAAGATTATTTTTTAAAAACATCCCAATTTAAAAATATTTCCAAATATGCACAGAATATGTAGAATATCAAATAGTCACTGAGTAAGTGCTGCGTTTGTGGAGATTTATTCCTGGTGGAAGATCCATAAGTCAATTCAGCATGGACCCTTGCAATCTCCTCTTGAGAGACCTGTGCATTCTTTCCCTGTCACAATGGTTAGGAAAGGCTCTTTAGATTCCTCATCCCAAATTAAGCCTTGGGTTGAGAAACACTAGTGTTTTCATGTGTTTAAAAGCCTGAGTGGCCTCTGAAGGGTGGGGTGGTATATTACTTTTCATTTCAGCCATTCAAAAGAATTAGTTTTGCAAAAGAACATTTGTTCTTGCAATAAACTGAGCTAGACCTACTTATTCACTTGAGAGAAAAAAACAGAAAGAATGCAGAAGAGCTAGGAGTCTGTCAGCTTAGTGGTAGTGGCTGGCCAAGTTCTGGTTTTGAACTTGGAGTTTTGTGAAGGACCCATGGACTTTGGGACTGGAGCTAAGTCTTGTAAGAAGCAAGTCTGGCATGCCAAAGCTCTCAGCCTGGTGGTGGCGCCGTGTGCTCTACATCTAGGTCCAGGGCTTTCAGCTCTGAGCTCTAATCACCACTTGGGTTAGTTTCAAAGGTCACAGCGCTTGCTTTTCTTCCAGGGTAAATGCACGCTGTCTTACAGTGAGCCAGTCCTCTGTAGAAGACAAGCTTCCTGGAGCCTTCTTAAGGAAACTTCTTCAAGTTGAGTGTTCATTGATTTAAAATGGTAAACAAGGTTTTCAGTGGCTTGGTAATGTTGCTACTTGGCCAACATGGGACTTTCCTGTGATATTTTCATGTTTTGTTCATATACAGAAAGGCCCTGTGTAGCAGACATGAAAGGCTTTGGAGGTAATGTCTACATAGACTCAGATCCTGTGCCCTAGCACTTTCTAACAGTAATGACCATAGGAAAGAGATTTTCTACATACTATGGAGGTCCCTTTTCCCAAATACTTGAGATCAGAAGTGTTTCAGATTTTTTTGGAATACTGGAATGTTTGAACAGGATTTACTGGTTAAATTGGGTGTCTCAATTTTTTTTTTCTGTTTAATTAAAATCTAAAATCCTTCTAAATCCAAAAGTTCCTGGTACCAAATTTTGGACTTTGGGTGCAGGAGTGCTCAAAACGTGCCTGACTCTCTTCGCCTTCAGCTAACTAAAGCATCTGAGGAAAGGGTGCACAGGATCAAGGAAATAATATGACTTAGACATCTCCCGGGGCCTGGCTACTGGGAGGCTCAAGCCTTGATGTCTGCTGAGTTCCACTCGTGGATCCTGGCATGCTGAAATAGCACTTTTATTTTAGACTCAGTTAAGACTTGTTTCAAATGTAAGTACCAGGGGTCCCAAATATTAAACAACTCAAGCAAAATAGTGATTTCTTTCTAGAAGGATGATGCAGTATAACAAAGATCGTCTTTGGCTCCTGAGTCCTGGGTGACTTGGGCAAGTCCTGAAGTTTTATTTCAAGTTACTCAGGTTCTATCAGGTCTGCTCTAGCTCCAACTAGAAGAGCATGAAGAGTCAGCATGATCCCACTGTAGCTAGCAAGGAAAAAGAAATGGTAAAGGAAAAAAAATGAACAAAGCTTTTCCCAACACGTTAAAGTACTCACACGTTCTCCTTGCTAGCTAGGACAGAGGAACATGGCTACTTGTAGCTGTGGATGGGCGGTGTGTGCTCAGCTGGCAGCTAAGGTCTCTGTTACTGTGGAAGAAGGGGGAGCGATGCCCAGCCACAGCCCTGTTCCTTGTGTCTAGTTACTACTGTCTGTACAGATGCTTTCCACTCTGCGACCATGCCCAGATGGACTTACTCCTGAGCAGGATCACAGGGTGAAGTCTGCCGTGCTTCCTCACTGCTACTGCAGGAGACTGGCCTGAAAGCTGCTTTTCTTGTTCTTTATTCCTCTCTCCTTTCATGCACATGTGTTTTGGGTTCTCTTAAACCCCCCTTTCCCTCAATAAGCCTTCAAAATGACACTGACATCTATCTATTATTTTGCTTTACTCAGGGTCTTTTAAAATTAATTAATTAAAAATTTTAATTCAATTCTAATACAATATACTGCAAAAGTCAGAGCCAAGAAATCAAAATGATAAAAGAAATATTTATTGATAATACTTCTTTCTTTCTTTGGGGTCCTTGAGGCCAAATGTACCCACAGTACTTCAGTTATCTATTTTTAATTTTCTTTGTTTTGTTTAGGTTTTCATCATTGTAACAGAGAGAAACTGAGAAATATATACGTGCCATTCAAAATGTGCAAGAAGCAGAGCGCTAGACCTGGAGGTATCACAGTGTAACTGACACAGCATCTCACTTTTCACTGCCATGATGAGGGCTTTCCTGAGGCTGGCTACCTAGGAATTGTCAAGCTTAGAATCAGAATAGAAGGCAAAGCATTTAAAAACAAAAACCAAACCAAACCAAACCAAACCCCAGAAAACCCAGTGTAGTCCCAGTACCCTACTGTGCATATAAAAATGTATGATTGATTATTGGCAAGTAGCTACAGGCAGGAACATGCCATTATATACAGTTGGCATTCAGTATAGATTATGTTTCCACATTTAAAAGTGCTCTCAAAGGTAACAACACATGGCTCATGGTTACTGCAGAGTTGACTGGGATGCCAGCTGCATTTGAAAAACTATTCCTATAGTGAGCTGGCCGTTGGTTACAGTGCAGGATGGGGCTGTATTACGAACTGACTTGCTAGTAATCAGGAGTCGAGGTTCAAAGGAAAGTGTTGGTTAAGAAAACAATTGTGTTCTAAAAACTTCATCCTGTTCTGAACTTAAGCAAACATCCACAGAGATAGTAGAAATACTCTGATAGCAGCTTGTATTGAAAATAACTTCTAAAAGGTAAAGGCTTGATTCATAAGTGTCTCTGATCTGGTTTTGTACACATCTGAGTTCATGCTTTGATCTCCCCTCCTCTTCTTCTCTTCTTCCTTTAGTCCTTCCAAGTTCCCTTGCACAATCTCTAGGTTGGAATCTAGGGCAGAGTCAAATGCTGGCATGTATCCTGGCCTGAAGCACATTGTACAGGTTCTGCTGGCTGAATTGGGTTTTTCTAGTTCTGGGCAATTGGTTTATGTTGTGGGTACTTGTGAGGCAAATGGACATCCACGCTCCATCAGTTCCCCAGTCAACTCCTGGGACCATTGTGTGGCCACCTGAGACTATCAGCAATGACCTTGGTAGGTCTGATGATCTAGTGGGTGGAAAGAACTCTGTGCCTGGGAGCTGGATTCTGGTCCTCAGTTCTGTGTGGTCTCGGGCAGATCCCTTACGTTCTCTGACCATCTTTTCCCTCATCTATTAAGTGGCAAATTTGGACTATGCAATGGCTTATTCCTTTCCATTTCCAATGTTCATGATTCAGGAGACTCAATTTGATCCAAGGCACATACAATCCCACTTAATACAGTCTGTGTTATGATACAATTCCTCTCTGCACTTGTAAAAGAAAACAAAAATAGATATTTTGTTTGGAGTTGTAGGAACAGAATGGGTACCACCTTTGGTGAAGTTCCAGCTTTGGGAGTTTACTAAGCGTTAGCAGAGGCATGTGATGAGTAGAGATCTCAGTCTGACCTTTCATCTTAAATCAGATGTGATCAGTTCCATTCCACTTAGGCATCTTGAAAATATCAGACAGCTGCAGAGCCCAGTGAGACTCACTTGAATCAGTGAACTCCATGGCAGGAGTCCATGCTTCTGTAATCAGGAGACTGTTGCTGTGAGGACTAGATAGTTTTCTGCCCCAAGCACCACTCCAGCCATCCACTGCCACCGCCATAATGACCCCTGCCCTCCTTACTTGTTGAATGGATGTTCATAACTGGAAATTCTGGGACAAAGCCATCATATTTGTGATTAAATTTAGTAACTGGAGAGAAAAGAGAAAGGTAAACGAGATCTTTCACTTATGAGATGTTGCTATAAAAAAATAAATCCATACTGTGCAGAAATCCAACTTATATAATGAAAGCTTCAGACTCCTAAAGGTCCTCCAGTTAGAGTTGTTTATCTGGAATACGCTGTAAGTATTATGCTAGGTGTAGCAGGCATGATAGTTTACAAAGTAACTCATTTGTGTTATTCTCTAAAAGAAATTACAACAAATTCCACACAGCCTTTTAATATCTCCTTCTCTTTTGTTTGCATCCCAGAGATTTAAAAAGACCGGAGGACTATGCATAAGTTGCCATGCAGAGATCAAGGCTCTGTGGCTAAATCACTGAGTTCAGTGTGTAAAGTTTTCTGGACTAGAAGGATAAAAGATAGCAACCATGGATTGTGATAGTTTGGCGGGGTCCGGGATCAACCAAGGGCAGAGTTGCTGGACAACTCCTGTGATGGATTTTCTTGATCAGATTAACTGAGGTCTGAAGATCTACCCCTCATAGGCAGCAGCCTTACCTGCCTGGACTATTGAAGTACAGAAAGGGCTCTGAGAGAGCATAAGCAGACACCTACTAATTCACAGCTCTCTTGACTGAGTGTCATGTGGCCAGCTTCTTCAAGTTCTTGTCCCCTTGGCTTCACAGCAATGACAAGCCAACTGTAACAAGGAACTGTAAGCTAAAATAACCCCTCCCTTGAATGGCTTTTGTCAGGGTATCTTAGCACAGCAACAGAACCAAAACCATAGCACGATGAAGGAAAAGAACATCTGTGAATTAGCCCCCTGCCCCGAGTTGAATAATCACCAGAGACTCACTAAGCACTAACATTTACCAGTGTTACCTATTCTTCCTGGACCCATCCCAGGGAGCCCTTTATTTTATTATGAAAACCATGCATAGTCATTGCAAAGAAAGTTGGACTAATTAGTTAAGTGCAAGCCACAATTCTTTATGCAACAAGAGGCCTGTGTCTCAGAGTCATTGGGTGGCTATGTAAAAGCACAGAATTCTGAACTTGTTTCAGCATCAGCTACCCAAAGTGTACAATTTAGGTGAGTACTGGCTACTAACATCATCCCAGACTTCCTTATAGATCATATGTATGTCTCAGTCTAAGTGTTCCTCCATCAGTATTTTCTTTCTTTCTTTCTTTCTTTCTTTCTTTCTTTCTTTCTTTCTTTCTTTCTTTCTTTCTTTTCTTTTCTTTTCTTTTTTTTTTTTTTTTTTTTTTTTTTTTTTGTTTTTCGAGACAGGGTTTCTCTGTGTAGCCCTGTCTGTCCTGAAACTCCCTCTGTAGACCAGGCTGGCCTCAAACTCAGAAATCCACCTGCCTCTGCCTCCCAAGTATTTTCTAGCCAAATAAATGGCATGATAATTTTTAAAAAGTTCTTTAGGTTAAACAAAATGTCATTTTCTTTTAAATTCACATTTTCAATTCAGCATATTAGATAAGCCTCTCTGACTTATTTATTTCTTGAGTATATTATTTCTCCAGAATTTGGTTACCCATCACCTCTAATTCCAGCACCCTGTATAAGCCAGAAGCATCTCAGCCTCTGTTATAACAGTGGCTTCTGAACTAGTATTTCGGCTTCTACTTACACCCCACAGACTGTTTCCCACGGAGAAGCTTCTTTCCTGCTCACAATCCTCCAAGGGCTCACAGAAGGCCAGGACCCTTGGTAACTGATGAACCAGCCTGGCTCCATCTTAGGCTTGAAAGCCATCTTATAATAAAGA
Source organism: Uromys caudimaculatus (assembly GCA_028551405.1). NCBI lineage: Eukaryota > Metazoa > Chordata > Mammalia > Rodentia > Muridae > Uromys > Uromys caudimaculatus. The sequence goes on from JAPYYD010006710.1 coordinate 7,630, forward strand.
CAAGTTAGGTTCATTCCTGTTTGAATAAACCTCTGTCTTTGAAGGATTGGGTTATAAAACACCTCTAACCTTAACTATAAATAGTTCTGTACTGCCTGTTCCAGAAAATGGCAACCATGTCTTTGTGTCTTTATTTCAAAAGTTGTTAGAACCACCTGTTACTATGACTACCTCGCTATGACCACCTTATTATGCTGCTCCTAAACCCCCTAGCCAGAGCTCCCATTCTAAAACCCCTTATCTCTGAGCAGAAAACTAAACTTAATAATGACAGATTTCATTTGTCCTTTAATTTAGATTAAAGCCACACCTTTATGGCTTGTGTGCCATTACCTTATCTGTCACTTTAAGGACCTGGGCAACAGCATCCTAAGAATTATGGCATTACTTGTACATGCTCTACTCTTCATACCTGTGTCAGTGCTAGTGTCTTCAAATGCTGCTTTGGAAAGTTTATATAATCTCAGAGCAAGACCAGCAGTCTGGATGCCAATGGAGTTGTCAAGATCATGGCAAGACTCACCTGTGATGATGCTAATACAGAAGCTTGCTGGAAGAATATTAAGAAAATCTCAATGTATAGTGGCATTGATAACTACAGCGGTCCTAGGAATCATTGAATTAACTGCTTCTGCTACCACAGCTAGAGTTGCTCTGTACAAAGAAGTTCAAACTGCTGAATTTGTTAAAGACTGGAATACACATTCTCATGAAGTTTGGATGCAACAAAGTGAGAGAAGAAAACAGTTAATGCAATAGCTGAATTGAGAGAAGCTGAAATACTCATCAGAGATCAATCAAAATTACTGAGAGAAAAAATAAAATGTGGTTGGAATGTCGTCACTTATTGTTTTCCGCCTTTAATATTCAAGGATAGCAAATATGATTGGGAAAAGGTTAAAATGTGTTCGTTGGGTCATCCTAACTCTTCTCAAATGATTTATGATTTGCAGCAAGAAATTACAGAAACATATTCTAAGAAAATGCCTGAAATAACAGGGATGGGTGTTATAGAATGTCTCGCACACATTGTAGCTTCATTTAATCTCATTATCATTTTGATAAGTTTCTTGCTCTTGTGATTTTTTTTATAGTTCTCTTCATGGTGATAACTTTACTGGCTTTGAAATGTATGCTGATTTGTTTGTATAAAACTCTGAGACAACTAGACAGACCAAAGGGCATATTTACTGTACAACTCCATAATTCTCCAGCAGTAATTGCTATCCCTAATAAATCCACTAAAAACAAAAGGGGAAGATGTAGTGATAGGTATGGTAGAGCCTTTGTGTCTGGCTTTGAGGGAAACCTTTCAGCAAAGCCTTGGCTGTTTGAGTCACTTGGTAGAGGCTGAGGAGTTGCTTTGAGACTGTTTGAACCTTGAGAAACGTCTCTGCAGAGAATCTGCACTGGGTGCTATGGGAGAGCTCGCAGCTGCACAAACCTTCATCCTAAGACACTTCTAGCAAATCTGGAGTTCTTAGGTTTGATTATGGCTAGCCACGGCCAAAAGGGACTGAGATTTGCGTGGGTTGTTCTCTCTCATGGGCAGCAAGGGCAAGATAACTTTGGTGACTGGAATCTTTCCCAGCCCCAGTTAACTTTGTAACCTTGTAGAGTGTTTGAAAAAGGTAACTAGAGTGAGTTAGCTGGCTGTCAGTCTTTTTCAAGAAGGCTGAACCCCTCTACTCCTTAGGAAAATGAAGGCTTAGCGTCTTTGTGAGCTTCTCTCTTTATTGTAGCACCTACGACTAACATCAACCAATAGGATCTCTCCTTGGTCTGGAACAAAACAAATAGGCTAGGCTGACTGGCCAGTGAGCCCCAGAGATCCACCTGTCTCCACTTCCCCAGTGTTGGGATTCTACGCATATACTTGTCGAGTACGTGAGTGTGTGTGTGTGTGTGTGTGTGTGTTTTCTAGGCATCGAACATGGGCCCTTACACTTTGCTACCTGCGTCATTTCCTCAGCCCAATAGCATACCTTTATGTTGGTAGAACAGATCTTCATACTCGACATGGATGCCCAATAAGTAATTAAAATAGTGTCTTATTGGTGGAACATAGGGTAAAAAGTTCATTTTGTTTTCCTTTGATAAAACTACTGGCAAGAATTGCTGACATGATATGCTAGAAAGATCCTAAGTTACCCCAGGATAGTTGCTGGAAATTAAATACCAACTCAGGAACACTCATTTTCAGAATTTTATAACAATGTAAGAACACAAGATTATCATTTAGAGCAGTTACGCCAACTTTGATCCCATTATCTCTGAAGCAGTGATTTTTATGTCTGAAGGTTTTATATGGGAAGACTCTAGAAGCAGAGAACAGGGTTCTACTATGACCTTGAATAGTACCAAAGAAATGGTGGAATATTCTGAATTTCTGATTTGGGGAGTGAGAAATCTGAACTTGAAGCTAAAATATAACCTAGGGCTGTTGGCCTATCGACAGCATCAGGACTGACCATCTTTTATGAACTTGCCTGGCACGGTGACCTGCTTGTCCCACCACAGTGCTAAGGAAGGCCTGGAAGACAAACATCTATCAATAGTCCAGTGGTTCTACCCTGATGTGGGATGGCCATGTCACCAGAATTTGCATAAGGAGCAAATTGAGATCTTACAGGAGACCCTGCAGAGTTTTGAGGGCTCCGTAGCACAGAAGGCTGGAGCACATAGCTAGAGGCCCGTCTAGGCACCGAGTTGCCTAAGACCAGGAAACACAGATGTCATAACTTGCTCATTCTTCCAAAATAACGTCCAAGTCCCGAAAGTGTAGGAGGGGGAGATAAAACAAAAGAATATAATTTGTGGAACTCATCCCTGAGATCACGGGCCTAGCTCTTAGTAACACAGCTTTTCTTGTTCCTGGTCACCAGCTCTTGGGAATTTCTGAAGGAAATGCCACAGGCCTTCTGGAGTATCACTTTTGGGGGCATCTGCTTTCTGAGAACAGAGTTGCAAAAACCTCTAATAACAGAAATGTCCTTGTAATTCCAGCTCTGGGCACTGGACGCTGGCAGGCCTGCCCAGCACTCCCTCAGGACAGATTCCTCCATCTCCCCCTCCAGTTCTACAAAAGGCGAATCAATGAAACTCTAGAAATGGATATTTTAAAAGCAGCAATTGCACTTGGAATGGGCGTTTCTCAGTGTTTTTTTTTTTTTTTAATTTATTTTGATACTTTATTTACATTTCCGATGATTCCCCTTTTCTTTGGAAACCCCGTGTCCCCTCCCCCTCCCCGCCTCTGTGAGGGAATTCCTCCT
>JAPYYD010006711.1:0-10903 GCA_028551405.1 Uromys caudimaculatus
TGATCTGATAGGAGGCATGGGATTATTTCAATCATCTTGTATCTATGGAGGTTTGTCTTGTGACCAATTATGTGATCAATTTTGGAGAAGGTACCATGAGGTGCTGAGAAGAAGGTATATTCTTTTGATTTAGGATGAAATGAAGAACCGCTTTTTAAAAGCATAGGAACATGGTAAAAAACAATGACATAGCTGAAGTTGGATTGTGTTGTATCTCATAGTTAGATCATTTTCTTCTATAAAGTGAATTTGAACAATATTTGCATAACATAGCTGCTCACTGATTAAATGACTTCATGTATGTAGTCTGCCCATAATTGTATTTGGACATATGACAAACATTCTAACAACTGTAAGCTATACTTTTTTGAATTTCTAATCCAAACTGACAAAACTGATTCTTAGAAAGGAAAGATCTTGCCTTACTCCTTGCTCACACTGTAAAGGTCTATAAGCTTGAGAAAGAGCATGCTAATAAAAAGAATTGAGGGCGCGGTCTATTGTTTGGGTGCCAGAGATTGAAAAGGATATTATATGAACACACATTCTCCCGTTGAGTCACAACATTTTAAACTTGAGTGTTCCAGAATATAACTGTCTCCTAAGCCATTTCAAAAATGTGTTTGCATCTATACTTTAAAATTAGGACCCTTACATGCAAAACGCTGTTGTAAATGATTTATCTGCACTGTGCCTACCTCTCAAGACAATCAAGTAAAAATATAGATATTAGATATTTAAAAGCTGGTGATTAATATTAATTGACAACTTGACACCTGTAGGAATAGCTAGGTCACTGGCCTCAAGGCTCTCGTGTGAGGGACTAGTTTGAATACTCATGCCTGCGAGGGAGTTTCTAGAATAGGGTTGGTTTAGGTAAAAACGACTCAGCGTTAATATAAGAAGTGCCATTCCCTAGTCTGAGACCCTGGACTCTATTAAAGGAGAAAGCAAACCAAGTTCTAGCATCAATCAACCTTCACTATGTAGGGGCAGTATCATCAGCTGCCTCGGGATTTTGATACCACATCTTCACTGCCACGATGAATTGTAACCCCCTAAAACTGTGAGACAAAGTAAAGCTTTCCTTCCTTAAGTTGCTTTTGTCAGGCGTCTTTTGGTTTTTGTTTTTGTTTTTTTTTAACAGCAAAGAGACAAATAACTAATCCATTATTCATGCCTGTAACTTCAGATACCATATATCTGCTGATGGTGCTCATTTCTCTCTTACAAGCTGCATGTTAACTTCCCTTAGAAAATACGCGGTCTTTATTATCAGTCACATCCTTGCCGTTAGCCAGGACAGAGTCTGGGAGAATAATCCTAGCAGCTCCCTCTCATCCACCGTGTAATCCAGCAATGCAGCTATTTTATTTATCCTTCATAAGATATCAGAACTCCAGTTTTCTCCATCTGTACTGCCAAGAACCAAATCCCTCCCACACTTACCTCAACAAGACAGCAGCTCCTACCTGGTCTCCCTGACTCCCAGCTTCCCTCGCTGCATGCCCTCCATTCAGCAGCCCAGTGCTCTGAAACCACATAGTCCCGACCATAGTCTCCTTCCTTTTGAATGTGCATCAGGGGTAACCAAAAACACTTAGAATCAACCACAAATGTCTCATCTGTGACAGGATTCACCCTTATCCTTTCCCTTCCCAAGATAGATGGCACAGTGTTAACTTAGTTTGATTGAATTATTCACTAATGTATTTTATTGTGTATATATATAACAATTATTCAGTAATGTCAAAATATCAGATTTTACCCCATAAATACGTGTCAGTATTTATTAATTTCAAAAGCATGAAAGAACCTTTAAGACTATAAGAAAGGGTGATGTGGATTAGCAGTTTTTTAATAGTGAAGAGATTAGTTTGTTTTAAAAAGACATTGACAAATTAATACTACAAATGATGTTTCCTTTTAAGTCACGTTGTAGCCATTACTACAGAAATGTAGTTCTGTGTGTCTATGGGGAACTGACAACCCATGTTGGCTAATTTAGTGTTTTCACCAACTTTGTGGAATATTCCCAAGAAAACTAAGAATTAGACTGTGTCTCTTGCAAAAGAAGTCACAGCTTTGTTTCAAGGAGGTCACATCCACAGATGGTTATACAGAAATAGCACTGATTGCGCAAAAATTCATGCATTTGTTGAATTAATGAATAAGTGAACACAAAGAGCAATTTTTAAATGCATGTACAATAATAGAGACTGCCTAAAAGAATTTACAATCTGGAGTTGAGAATATCATTTTAGATAAAGAAGGCATCCAGTTGAGTACTTACAGTGTGGTTTGGTTTGGTTTGGTTTTCTTTTAAGTTTACAGGAACAACCAAAAAAATGTACAAGTTCAAATGAATGCATGGAAGGTTTGCATAATTTTAAGTAAAAAGTGTGATAGAACAATGAACATTTGCAAGATAATAGTAAGAGTAGAGATGGGCCAGTAGTGGGAAACCACACTGATGAGTTTAAATTTGATGCTAAAGCCAGAGAGCAATATTGGGATTGTAAACCATGATACTCCACTGCTTCTGTCTTTCCTCATCATAGAATTGTACCTTCCTGTGCCTAATTTAAAGAGGTGTCCACTGAGAAGCCATAGATTGCATGTGTAATTATTGAACAATATGCATGTGGCTAGACATAGAAAAACTGTCTCTATGCCAGGAAAGAATCTAAACCTAATCATTTAAACATCTTGCACTGTTGCCTCTGGTGTGGGACTAAATTAATAGAATGTTCTTGGTCCAGAAGCTTGACTAAAATTAGCCTTTCTTGGGAAAAGTGGTTCAAAGAAAAAGAGAGAGAGCAGGAGGGTAGAGAAATATAAAGAGTGTGTGGCTTTTTTCTGTCCTTTCAAATGTAAAAAAAAAGCATTCCTTTCCTTCAAGCTGATTGCTGCTTTCTGGGGACCTCCTTCCTCAAAGTACCTAGCTTGCTACAGGAAACAAGTGTCAGAGCAGCTGACATGGTAAAGAACAGCTACATAACAGAGGAAAAGACACGTGTATCATATTTCTGAGAGACAAAGAGATGGAAAAGCATGTTCTCCTCCAGTGCACAAAAGGCAAAGATAAGTGCCCATGCTATGAGGAAGCAATTGAGATTGAGGATTCATCTTTCGGGAAAACAGGGAAGAAAAAGGGCTTATCCATCTTCACACAATGGCAGCTTGTACAAAGAAATGACAGGGCACAAGTGCTCTACGCAGCCAAGTATGATTAATAGTGAGGCGCAGGGCTTGGAAGCTCGAAGCCAATCTCAAAGCAAGACCTTTTCAATTTTCTCTGAGTCTGTGGGTTGTGCACATGTGCTTAACAGGTTTAATCAAGAACTTGATGCATTTTAAACCATTTAGTTCAGTGCATTTTAACTCAGGAGTCATTAGCACCGGATCCAATACTCCATCTTAATAAAACGTCAGCGGACTAACATGCGCAAAGAGAGCACTCTCAGTGAACCTTCCTCAGAGGGCTTGTCACTGAAAACCCTTCGAGATTGGCCTGAATAATGCATAAGACATGTCGCCAACCCTCAGAATGAATCCACGGCTTTCTCTGCCATGATTTAACATAGATCTCACTTAATCAATCTCAATTAAAAAAAAAAAAAAAAAGTTCCTGACATACAGTGCAGTCAAGTTGAGTTTTCATCAAAAGGGCTTTTTATTATTATTGCTATTATTGTTGTTGTTATTGCTATTGATGATAGCGACAATGACCATGACAATGATGATGATGACGACGACAACGACGACGATGATGATAATTTGGGGATTAAACTGAGCGCCTACTTTTTCACCAGCAACCACTCTGTTACCTAGTTATACCCTCAGCTATTTTTCTGTTGTTTAAATTAACATGCAAAATAATAGGCTGTATTGTGGCATCTTTGAGTCTTTCCATTTTGAACCAGAGTCATACTAAGCTACCTTGTCTTGCCTGGAACTAACTCACTTGCAGCTCAGGCAAGCACGGCTCTTGTAATCCTCCCATGGAGCTGAGATTACAGGTATATGCCAACATGCCCAGCTGCTGAGTAATTTCTTCCTATGCTATGGTGCCAACATTCCTGCTTCTTAGATTCATATTTAACATCTTTACCACTGATTTTGATGGTATTTCCAGAAGGAGATAATTATAGTGTATAGGAAGGTAATAGCATAGGACTTTGACTCACATCGAGCTCATCTTAGAAAATGCAAGAGCAAGATTCTAAGACCAAGCACATACATATATTCCTAATATAGAAGGGAAATCGCAGATTATCTTAACTAGAAAAATCATTTATTCTATAAAAAGAATCACTTTTCCTTTAAAATATCCATTAAAATATGGAGGATATAGAGTAACATTAGTAATTACATATTTAAAGAAGTAATGTGAGGTTATATAACTCAGCTGGTAGAATGTCTGCACTGTATAGACTGGATGCAGCAGCACATGCCTGAAATCCCAGCATGTAAGAGATGGAGGCAGGACCAGAAGTTCTAGGTCATCATCAGCTACATAGGAAGTTTATGATTTATGTCCAGCCTTAGATAAAGACTCTATATCAAAAAAGAAAAACAAAAGAAATAGTAATATTAAGTAATTTTGCACTTTTGATAAGACTAGCTATCATTTATTTGAACACTTCTTGGTGATTATAATGTATTCATTTATCTGTCTCAATAATTCATTGTTAAAGAATTGTTTATTAGTTTCATTGTCAGGTGAGAAAACAAAGATACAAAAATGCTCATTACATTTTGTCAAGCTTACATAAATAAAAAACTTGGAAACTGATTTGTATAATGTTTAACACCACAGGAAAGCAATCAGCAGCTCAAAATAATAATTACATTATGAAATTTTATTCACAATTCTCTTCAAACTTATGTTGCAACTGTCATCATTCCCATGATACAAAATAAGTGTATTTCTAAAATAATAAATTTGTATTTCATATTTTCATGACATATTTGAAACATATTTGAAACTATTATGGACATTTTAATCTTGAATTCTTAAAGATCCAATGCTTCAAAGTTTCACCATTGTAAACAGAGACTAATTTCTAGATTTCTTTTTTTAATTTTTTTTTTACTTATTCACTTTGCATCCCGCTCACTGGCCCCCTCCCGGTCACCCCTTACCACAATCTTTCCCCCATCCCCCATCTTCTTTGAGCAGATAGGGGTCCCCCTGGCACTTCAAGTCTCTCAGGGCTAGGCACTTCTCCCACTGAAGCCACACAAAGCAACCTAGCAAGTAGAACACATCCCATGTACCAGCACCAGTTTTGGGATAGCCCCCACTCCAGTTCTTAGGGACCCGTATCTACTACATATGAGCGGGGAGGCCTAAGTCCAGTCTGTATGTTCTTTGGTTGGTGGTTCAGACTCTGAGAGCCCCAAGGGTCCAGGTGAGTTGACTCTGTGGTTTTTCTGTGGAGTTCCTATCCCCTTCAATCCTTCCTCCTATTCTTCCATAAGAGTCCTCAAGCTCCATCCACTGTCTGGCTGTGGGTGTCTGTATCTGTCTGAAGCAGCTGCTGGGGGGAGCCTCTTAGAGGACAGCATGCAATTGTCTGCGAGTATAACAGAGTACCATTAATAGCATCAGGGGTTGGTGCTTGCCCATGGAATGGGTCACAGGTGGGCCGGTTATTGGTCAGCCATTCCCTCAGTCTCTGCTCCCTAACATGGCTGAGAAAAGGCCAACATAGAAAACTAGACCATCGTTAGAATTCTACCTAAAACCACTTATCTGATTCTACTGTGTTCACCATGCTACTCAATTAAGTTTTTTCTAATTACATTCATTTAAAGAGGGAGGGGTATGTGGTTGTGGGTGTGTGGGTGGGTGAGTGGGTGGGTGGGTACGTACAAGTACCCATGGCACATGGGTGGAGGTCACAGTTGGTTCTCTCCTTTTGCTACAGGGGTTCCAGAAATCTAGCTGAGATTTTGGAGGTTGGCAACAAGCACCTATACCACTGAGATATCTCCCTAGTCCTCAAGTGGTTTTTCTCATCTTAAGGGTTGATGTATCAACCCAAAAACAAGAAAATAGCCAAAACATAACTCCAAACCTTATAAATAAAGTAAAAATGACTTAATGAAATGAAAATGACATCGTCAGGGAGACCAATCACTGTGACTATATTTAACAATACTTAAAATCATTAACATGAATTTATTGCTCAGCAAAATTAAACTCAATAAAGAATTATTATTCTTCAGTAATATTAAGCTTTTAGTTATCTATTATGACAATTCATTTTGATAATCTGACCATCTAGCTCAGATTTATGATACATAGAGATATAAAATTATGCAAAAAACCCAAATTGATGCAGTAGAAAGTGTCAACTCTGTGCAGAGCACCTGAGGGACAGCAGTGTTGGGCTGAGTCTCTGAACAATCTATTTCTTGGGTCAAATTGGCCATTGTAGGTGTGAGTTTTCATCTTATCCTCGTTTTTTAGAACTTTCCTAAAACCTAATGTTTGAAATACAGAGGAAACGACAATGGTGGGCAGGAAGCAGGATGGATTTTATTCCAAGGACAATTCAAACGTGGTGTCAATGCAAAGTTTGTAAACAACAATCTAGGGCATACAGAATTCTTGGTTACAGAGGTGGTCTTATGCAATAACACATTCACCTTTGTCTGTTGGAAATAGAAGTTCAGGCAAATACTTCCATGGGATTGAACTAAGATTCGATTTGCTGAGGAGTCAAACTAGCCTGGTATTGTGATGAGACCTGGAATACTCAGATCTCTTACTCTCCTCTCCAGTTACCTCCAAAGTTGTTTATACAATGTCACTTCTTCTGACTGATTTGCATAAATCTGCCCTTAAGTTTGAATTGCATTTCTTTGCAATGCTCAGCGACTAAGTGTATTTACATGGCATGTTTGTACATGGGTAGTGAGGGGTGGCTATACTGGTAGGTTAGATGAATTACCTCAATCTTTTATTGTTATTAACCTCCCTAAATTTCTGATCTTTACTTAAAACTACATGGCAAAATCAATTGCCATTAAACAGTACATCAAACAGTAATTTCCTTCCACACTGCCACAAACATGAGTCAGGAACTTTTTTTATTCTTTTTTACTATGATATCTTCTTGGTCTGTAAATATAGATCTAAAATCGTTGTTGTATCCCCAAAAGTACAGAGAGCAGCTATATTCTCACCACAAAAATAAGAGCTACCCGAGAAAATGCATGTGTTACAAGTATTTCACTGAACTTTATGCTGTATGTAGCAAATACATACAATTTTATCTCTCAATTAATATACAATTTAGAAGTTTGGAAATATAATTAAAATCTTTATCAGCTAGCAAGCTAAAGCATCCCATCCAATACAATTAACAGACCATGACAGTTGTCCATGCACAGGACTTATGGAAGCCAGAATCCTCATCTTTCCTCCTCCAATTCCTCTTAGCAGAATAATAGTGGTAAGTTTTCCTCCTAGGGCCTATGATCTATCTATGCCAGGTATCATTGACAGTATCAGGTATGGGTTCCATTTTGTGGATGGGGCCTTACATATAATTTGAACAGTTGTTCATTACTTATATGTCATTAATGTCACTATTGCACCAATGGACATGGCTTCCCAGGCAAGGTGTTACCGTAATTCATGAGACCCTCAGCCAGGTCACATTGATGATTATTTTTTTCCTCTAGTAACATGCATAGCATGTTCTAACCATTATAAAAGTTAGCCAGTAGGGATGGAGGTTCTGGGTGAGTACCACCTAGATTTCTCCACAGTCTATGATTCAAGCATTCAATGTCTTCAGCAATAGGGTCTTACTAACAAGTTCTAGTGGATAATCAATAATATTCCAATAGCCTGCAATGTGAGGAAAGTCTGAGGGACTCCAATGACCAACAACTGAAAAAGAGGAAACCCATTTCAGGTACTAGAGGTTTATTTGGTTGTAAATGGTATTTATTTGTGGTATTGCCCTACCCCCATTACATAGTAACTCTGCCTATGAGGTATAGCTAATGCTGTGTGTGTGTGTGTGTGTGTGTGTGTGTGTGTGTGTGTGTGTGTGTGTGTGCCACAACACTCTCTTCAAGGCTCAGAGATCTATGCAAACAAAGAAAAGAAATGATTACAAAGCCCAGAGGTGGTAGATGAGTTCAAGAAAAGAATGTTTCCCAAACACAACAGAGCAGATATACATATGGACTCATTGAGACTGCGACAACATAGATAAGACCTCCACAAGCTCAAGCCAGACAAAGTCCCATCACTGATGAAGGGAGGTGGACACAAAGTTCCATCTCTCACTGAAGAATTAATGGCATTTGAATGCTAATGGGAGAAAGTCAGTTGTCTTCAATGGTGTGACACTCTTTGGTATACTGATCACACCCCAAGGCAGGTCTATTTCCAGTCAACCAACACAGACTGGACTCAAATGAGGAAGGGAGGGAAAGAATATGAAGTTGGGTGGGCAGGGAGGTATGGGAGGATCTGAGAGGCATTGTGGATGGAGGTGTATATGATAAAATGCATTGTACAAAATTCTCAAAGATTTAAGAACAAAAAAACTAAATGTTGGAGCATTTGCCATCCCCGTTAATAATTTGGGGGTTCTGTTTGTTTGTTACTAAAATAATTAATGGGGTAGTGATTTGGAGGTTTTCACCCTGTCTGTGAAATTTTCACCAAGTTGGTTTTCCTCTCAACCTCTCCCCTGTAGTCCCCCTTAAAGTGGGACTTTGAAAGAGTAGTTTTACAGATGTTGGGCTTGAAAAGAACTTTTGAAATATTTCATTTCTAAGCTGAGTCAAAAATAGGCATGTTTGTTAAAAAAAAAAAAAAGAAGAAGAAGAAGAAGGAGAAGAAGAAGAAGGAAAAAAAATCCCCTCACAAAGAAGCTTGTCTGGAAGAAGAATTCTTCAAAACTGCAGACATTTCTTTCAGAAAGCTTCTGTTCCGATTCATGGAGCTTATTGTTCAACTCTTAGAGCTTGGTCCTCACAGCTTGAATTCCTTTTCAAAATTGTTTAATGACTTTTAGCATGTGTTTCTTACTAAGCATTTTGAGCTTCTGGTGTCAGTGTTGGCCTTTTGATTCCTGTCACTTAGCTCACTCTCGTGCTGTAGAGGCCTTGATAAAACAAGGGCCAGAGCTGTCCAGCTTTTTGTAAAATGGTGCTCATCCCATGCAGGACCTTGTCTCCACATGGCAGCTTCAGTTGCTCCGCCTGCAAGAACATCTCTGTATCCAATTCATTCGGGTATTATTCAGGATGCAACCTGTATGTTAAATCACAGATAATCCACGTTGGCCAGGCAGTGCCACCTGAACCTGGTGCAAGGGGGAAATTGGTATTATGGTGCAGTCACTTGCTTGTCATAATACACTCTGATGGTTTGTATACGCTTGGCCCAGGGAATGGCACTATTAGAAGGTATGGCCTTGTTGGAGTAGATGTGTCACTGTGGGCATGGGATTTAATACCCTAGTCCTAGCTGCCTGGAAGCCAATATCTGCCAGCAGCCTTCAGATGAAGATGGAGAACTCTCAGCTCCTCCTGTACCATGCCTGCCTGGATGCTGCCATGCTCCCACCTTGATTATAATGGACTGACCCTCTGAACCTATAAGCCAGCCTCAATCAAATGTTGTCCTTATAAGAGTTGCCTTGGTCATGGTGTCTCTTCACAGGAGTAAAACCCTCAGACACACAGTCTTGTGTCCTCGTTCAACCAAGAAATTAAAGTCACAGTCCAATGTTGCTAGCATATTTAGCTTTTTTTGATAATTTATTTAAGAATATAATTTTAAGTGCCAGAGAGATGGCTTGGCAGTGAAGAAACTTGCTGCTCTTTCAGACAATCAGGGATCAATTTCCAGGATCTACATGACAGTTCCCAAGCATCTGTAACTCCAGTTCCAAGGGATCTAAAAATCTCTTTTGGACTCCAGGGGCATCAGGCACATACATGGTGCACATACATACATGCAGGCAAAACATCCAAACACATAAAATTAAAATAAAATAATTTCTGGTACTGGAGATATAGTCTAGTTGGCAAACTTGGCATATGTGAGGAGCCAGGATTAATTCTCAGTGTTGTGGAAAAAAGAGAGAAAAGAAGGAATCTTTTTAGTTCCCTCATGGTCAAGAGAGCTGCCTGGATAGTTGGGTTAAGTATTATTTTAATTTGTGTTACAACAAAATACACTGGGTGATTTATAACAACAGGAATTTATTTCTCACAATTCTAAAGACAGTATTATCAAGGTGTCATTGTGTAGTAGAAAGGCAGGACAAAAGAGTCTAAAGTATGTCCCTTTCACATTTTATGCCCATTCAGCAGAGTCTCTGACTGAGTCTTGTCTTCCCAAAGGACTCATCTGAAAAAAATCATTATAGTAATTAAGCGGCAACACAGCTTTGGTAGACCATACAGATAAGCTGATGAATATGAAAATCTCCAAAATGGAAATTAAATAAAGTTAACCCATCCAAGCTGAGACTTTATACTGCCTTCTTTGCTTCCATTTGGTTCTAAAGGTTGGTACAGAAAGGGAGGTAATTTTGTGGGCAAAGAGCTTGCTTTGCAAGGGTAATTTGAATCCCTATAATTCAAGTAAAAAACAGCTGTGATGATATACATCTGTAATCCCAGTGTTCTTACACTGAGGTAAGAGGCAGAGACAGAGAACTCTTACACATCATGGTCCAGCTACTCTGGAGAACACTGCAGTAAACAACAAACAGACTTCATATCAAAGGAAGTAGAAAGGTGAATACTACTCTCTCTCTCTCTCTGTCTCTTTCTGTCTCTCTCTGCCTCTCTCTCTCTGTCTCTCTGTCTCTCTCTCTCTCTCTCTCTCTCTCTCTCTCTCTCTCTCTCTCTC